>JAOQMP010000007.1:16195360-16208075 GCA_027563575.1 Erythroxylum pedicellare
CCAGTGATGAATATCTTAGTGGTGGAGAATTATATGCTACATTGAGGTGATCACTGAAACTAATAAACATGTTCCTAGAGTTGTTGCAAGTAGATGGATGTTAGGGATGATTTTTTATAATTCTAAACACTTCAAAAAAGTGGTTGCTAATTATGCAACAGCAATAGGATTTAACTTAAGTTTCAAGAGGAATGAAGAATAAAGGATAAAATATTCTTGCAGTTATGGTTGTCTATTTGAGCTATATGCTTCATATAATAGAAAAGATCATTGTTCGAAGCTAAAAACTTAGAATCTAGAGCATACATGTAGTTTAACAAACAAGCTAAGGCTAGCTACATCCAACTTTATCATAAGACACTTTAAGAAAAAAACCGTAGACCAGCTAAGCATTAAAATCAAGAATATTGTTGAAGAATGTAGAAAGAAATTAAAATTTATCTTTTAATTCCAGCATGTGCCAGTGTACAAGAAGGAACATACTCAAAGTAAAATAAAAAAGTAGCATAACGACTACTAGAAGTTTTATGGATATATTTCTAAGTTAAAAGAAATGAATCCAGGTTCTATGTTAGAGCTTCAACTTAGAAGGGATGAAGATAAAATGATATTTGAGAGAATGTATATGTGTTTTAATGTAATAAAGAAGGCACGGAAGAATTTGTGACCAATTATTGGCATAGATGATTTAAAAAAAAAACAAAATACTAAGGACAATTTTTAAGTTCCATAGGAGTTGATGGCAACTGAGGCATCTATCTAATTGCATAGATAGTAGTTGAGGTGGAGAATTTTGAGACTTAAGCATGGTTTATAGAGCAATTAGCCAATGATTTAGAGTTTGAAGATAGTGAATGAGTAACTATGATTTTTAACATGTAAAAGGTAATTCATCTAGCTAAAAAGTTATTCCTTACATATTTGCATCTATTAACACTTTTAACTGGTTGCCCTTAATTTGCAAGGATTCATATGCGCTAAGAATGATGCATTGCCCTTTGCTATATTTAGGATGTGTGTAAGGCATATATTTTACATTTGGGTTGGAAAATGAAAGGGAAAGCATTTTATGAAAGCATTTTTAGAATTATGCCTGGGTAACATTTCCAAAAGAATTTGATAATAAACTCGCTAAATGAAACTAATGCACCAAGATTTGTCTATAATTTGGTTAAATATTCGAATCAAACATAGAGTGGGGCTTTCTAAAGCATTTATTCCAAATGTCTAATTATGGAAAATAACATAAACAAGACATTCAACTTTTTGATTTTGATGGTTAGAGATTGCCTATCATTATCATGTTAAAGACTATCAAATCCATGTTAATTAAAAGACATTATAACCTTAATAAGTAAGCTAAGAGATGGAAGGGGTATATAACACCAAAGGTGATGAAAAAATTGAACAAGAATAAAAAGAATGCAATGGGATAGAGAGTTATTTATAATGGGGATAAGAAGAATGAAGTGACTAATAAAGATGACACACATGTTCTCTGATTCGAGAAAGAGTAGGCTTAAAGTTATAAAGAATATGAAATTTATAGGTATCTTTGTAATCATGCTATTAGTGGCGTTTTCCATGTCAAACAATGACTAGAGGTGTATATAAATGATTGTTATCATAGAGGGAGGTTTGTAAAAGTTTATAATATTGTCCTACAACCAATTAGAGGGAAAAAAAAATTATGACCATCAAACACCCATGAGGAGGTACACCCACATTTGGAGATACTTATTCCTAGTAGACCTAAGAAGAATAAGTAAAAGATAAAGACGAATCAAAGAAGTTAAAAAATCCTTATAAACTATCACAGAAGGGGCAATTAGCAAATATGGCAAAAGTGGTCATAACAAGAGAAAACAACAAATCTGGTCCACTTCTTTCTAGTCAAGATGGAGTTGAGGTTTGTTATTTAACATAAAATTTTAATTTATTTTTGTTTTGGTAATTACTAATTGATATGTCAATATTGGATAGTCATACAGGCCTAACGAAGATCAAATAACAAAAATAATTTTATCTCAACCACATTCTTCAATTTCCAGCAGATAGCCTTCAAAGTTGGTGGAGCTAATGTTAGTTCAATACAATTGTCAAGTATCATATATTGTTATCAATGTATATTAGTCATCTATTTATTATTTACATGAATAATTTATTATTTTACCCTTTTTTGTAATAGTCATCTGCAGCTTTACCTCCATTATTGAAGAGAGATAGAACATTTGGATCAATTAATGTAAACACATTTCAACTATCATTCCGACCAAAAGAGTTAAGGTGGAAGGAAGCCCTAAGAATCATATCATGACAATTGCAAGAGGAGACTTGCAAACAAAAAGCTATTAGAAATTTAATCCAATAAGCTTGTAATATTCAAATTGGAAGTCAACAAAGTGTAAATGACAAATAAGTGTGCATGAGTTAGTTATGGAAGATTCTAGATGGATCCATTATCTTTTGGGTACATAATGTCAATTTTGCATGTAATTCTGGTCAAATACAATTCTGGTCTGTATATAATTCAGTTGATCATTATAATCTATAGAGAATTCTAGTTGGATCCATTTTGTATATTTCTGAATGTATATCTTGGTTGGATCCACTTTGTTTATGTTATGTACATTCTGTTTGGATCTACTATGAATATCTTAGGAACATTCTAGTTAAATCCATTATGTTAGAATTGAAATGTTGATGATACAACAAAATTGTAATATTATATTATATGAATCTAAGCTTTTCGATTTTATGAGTGTCAAAGTTACAAGATCATATATTTATGAATGCCAAATGGAATTTTGCATATTTTCTCTTTTTTATTGCCTCCTTAAACATATTGTCACAATTTGAACTTCATTTTGAATATAAATACATATTTACTTACATATGAATAGATTAAGCTAAAATATGTTGATTAAAGCTTCATGTACAAAACTAATACTTCTCACATTATCCCCATTCATATATAACATTCTTAATATATAAATTCTTATAAAGCATATCACAATTAGCTCAATGTTTTTAATAATGAGAAATACATAAAAACAATTCATATCATTATGGAAACAACAACAATATGTCATTAATATCTTCTTCAACTCCTTGTTATCGTTCATAGCAAACTTCAATTAATACTCCATTTGCTTTATTTTTTCATCTAAGTCAATTTGTTCCTTCCTGTTTATTTGATCTTCTAACAACTCCTCTAAAAACCTCATCTTCAATTGTTCCTTTGTAACTTAATGTTAATTAGTGTTTTAACTTAATATTATCATTCAACAATCTTTGAATAATATGAACAATCCTATTTATAAAGGGGTCATCATCCCAATGGAAGAACTTACAACTCCCGACCTCGTAAGCATCACTAAAACAAACATTAATTAACATATTTATTCTATTTTTGTTCGCATATTGAATATTATAACATAATATTTTTACTAACTTGATATTTTGGGCACCTATATAACCAATGACTAGGATTTTTTTTCACTCTATGAAGTCCATAAACAAGCATTGAATGCTAAGTAAAGAACCATTATTATTTGAAGACCTAGAAAATGATATCTCTAATCCTGACTACTCCATTTTTCTATAATACACTACAATATAACCTAGGAACAATAAGAAACATGAACATCTATTCATAACATGGAAATAACCATCAATCATTAATAAATTAATATGGTATTTACAATGGAAACACAATCCATAATAGAAATACATGTATTTAATAAATCAAAATGATATTCAAAATGGGATTCACACTTACTTTTATCAATAACATCATTATGTTCAAAAATTGTAAAGGATACAAATTAGGAAACATTTTCTTTAATTGGGAGAAAAGAACGTTAACATATGGAATCAATCAACCTACCAATATTCAGTTGGCCACTGAAAACATTTAGGAGGTGTTTGGCATATAGCTGATAAGCTATTTTTTAACTTATTGACTAAAAGTTAGCCTTTTGACTATCTTAAAAAGCTATTAATGTATTTGGTGAATGACTTATTGATTAGCTTATTAAACCTCAATAAGCTAACTTTTAAAAGCTCCATAAGAGGATCTTTTTTATGAATTAATAGGTAAAAAATTCAATTATACCCTCATTTCACAATTTAGGAATTATGCAAATTATGCTATAGTGATATTATAGATAATTCAAACTAAAAATCACACATGTATTCTACAGTGATAAATTTTTTTACAATGAAGTAAGTTTTTAGTTACAAAACTTAGGAAGTTTTTTTTTTACTAATGAAATAAGTTACTTTGTTACAAAATAAAAAATATTATGGTGACAAAATTTTTAAGAATATTTTATGTTTTTTATTAGAGATAAAAACTTAAATTTTTGTAAAATTAACTATCGAATCATGGCTTTATAAATTCTTTTTTTTACGACATACCCTCATAAGTCATTTTACGTTTAAACAATTAATACTAAATATCTAATTTTACCATACATTTTTAATAAACATCTAATGTTATCCGCTTGTCAAATTAGCTAATATAATTTGTTGTTAGCTAACCACTAATAGAATCAGCTAACAGCTAATGCAATCCACTGATTGACAAACAGGGCCTTAATCTGATTCTATGATACTATCAATCGATCAGGAATACATAGGATCAAAAACTGGTTTCCCTTTTTTATGTAAAGGGAAAGAAGAAATATTATAGCTTATCATAAAGTATTCCAAATAATAGTAAATAGAACCAACAAATTGAAAGCTAACATAAATGTCCAAAATAATCTTATCTTGTCACAAATTTGTCTTAATGCCAACATTTTATTCACTCAACTATGTGCTCTGTACCACATGAGAATTAAAACACAAATGAAGATGGTATAGTTAAAGTTATATTCAGATAAAGGTGAAAGTTTAGGGATTACTTGGACTAGAGAACGAAGCCATGACTAAAGTGAAAGGAGAATGAAGATGCAATTGAAGTGCATAAAGAACAAAGATGCAACTAAATTGAATAGAGAATGAAGATTCCAAAAGATAGAGAAAAGGTAAGAACAATAATTAGGTTTTAAGGAAAATAAATGAAAGTGAGGGTAAAATTAGGGATTTAATCATGTTAGTTTTTATGGAAAATTGTGGTTTTATTTTAGTTTCTAGAAAATAAATTAAATTTAAATAATTAATTAAAAATAAAAATTAATATGTATATACATATTTTGTGCCATGGTCAAGTGGCCTAACTTATAAAGGATGTTACATTTGATTGACAGTGAGCATTTTTAGAATAAAATGCTCCATTTTAGAAACGTTAGGGGTTAACTAGTACTAAAGATAACAACAAGAGCCATTTTAGACTTTTGGACAATGTTATAAGGCAAATTGGACCTTTTACCCTCCTTACAACCTTTAACTCTCTTCTAGCACCTGATTAAGATATTACAATTGACATAGAATTCAACAAAGAATCCTCGTAGGATTAGAAAAATTTTATATGTTTAGGGTTGTCAAATATTGCAACCATATAAAAGCATTTATAATAACAATTAGGAAGCTAAAGCCATAAAAATATAGAAAGGTACCATAAATCTTATTATTGCATAAGTAAAAGTTAGCAAATATGATTGAAGAATTGATTTCCACATGCCAAGTGCATCAACACTTCAAAGTATAGAACAAACAAAGTTGCAAAATTCTAAACACAATGCTGTATATCATGTTCAAACATGATAATACATCTTACTTACATATGAATATTGTCAAGCAAACAAGAAAAGAAGAAGTTGAAAATTAAAAACCATTATAAACATTGTTACAATGATCTATATTTAAATTTACGACAACGTCAATTCTATCAAATATCTTAACTTTTTTGATTATCTAAAATACATCATTCATATATGGAACATGGTTTGGAATCAGAAGAAAAAGTAGCCAAAAGGTATTAAATATAATTGAAAGACATATTTCTGCATAAAATTATTGAAAAGCAATATGAAGTTGAAAATAAAACATGACAAGGATTAAAGTTGTAGTTACTATAAGGACATTTGCATAATTATCCTTCTCTTTTTGACTAGGAAATTAAGGAAAGATATTATCCTTGATAAAATTTTCCTTTAACCATGGTGCTGAAGTACTTCCAAGATCTCTAAGTAGGGTTATACTTGTGTAGTCTTTTCCATCCAAGTTCTTCATAATAATCACTTGTTCTATTAATTTGGTACCTAAAACAATCATGATTACAACAAGTTCAAACTCTAAGCAAATATGTTAAAGCCACTGTACCAACCAAATAGATTCAACCATGTACATCTTTATTTATAAAATAAATTGAAAATAAGTAAATTAAGAAGTAAAGGTTAAGATAACATATTAATAATAGGAAAAAATAGACTACCTAATCGTTATAATTAGGATTGGAAACAGTTTATACCACTTCATATTCATGTAAAAGATCATTATTAAATGCATAAAATTAACAAATAAATATATCTTTATCATCATATAATTCTTTAAAGAAACTTTCAGTTGGATGAATGATCTCTATAATTATCATAATATAACAAAGAAAATATAAGATAATATGATACATGATCATAATAATTATAAAAGTAACACAATTAAGATAATATGATGAATAATTTTTAAATTTAAAATGATAAAAAATAAGATATCATAAAGTATAAAATTTACCTTAAACATTTTCAACATCTATCCAACTTCATCCATACAGCAGGACTTTTATAATCTTAAGATCATGTGAAGTCAACTATAATAAAGGACTTTATGTCCGACTATGGGTAGTAAAAACAAAGTCGGAAGCAATATTAGCTACTAGAATTGCTAAGAGCTCTTATGCAATTATGCATGATAATCTATTAACCTTTATGTGACTTCTACCACAAAAAATGTCAAAAATCTCCTGACATATGATTATAATATATTCTTCTAATTATTTATCCAACTATATCTTACTATAAAAAAATCCTAACTTTTTTCTTTAATGAATTCTTTAAAATAAAAACTCAAACGTTTAACTATGCTTGATGAAGATGATCATGTATCAACAATTGATGAAACTAATATTGAACTAATGTGATTAAGCTCTTGGTCCATTCTTATTGGTAATCATTATATAAATTATATTAGAAGTATTTAATGATGATGATTATGTATTCCTTTAGGTTGCACAATCTGAAACCAACTTCTTTGTGCATGGAATATATAGTTTGTCTATTGCACTCTAATATACTTTGCTATTATGAATTATCTCTACCCCTTCCTTTATTATCTCTAACCCATCTTTCATTATGAAATTCACAACATGCATGAAAAACGCATATGGAATAATCTTTCATCTATCCTTAAACTCACAATATGCAACTTAGTCTTCACTTTCTTGATCATATCCTTGTTTGCGCAACAATTATCCAAAGTTATTAGTAAGAGCTTGATGTTGATGATCCAATGTATTAAACTCTTGCCCAATACATTTTCAGCCTTTCACTTATATATGATGATGACATATAAATAAAGCAACCATCTAAATATAAATAAATATCAATAATAAAATAATCAATGAACAAAATACAACAAAATTAAAGACTATTATTTACCTCAAGATTTGATTGTATAAAGTATAATCTTTATCAATATAATGTGACATCACAACCATATAACCTTTCTTTTACGTGTTGATATCTGATGTGATGGCAATCTATCCATAATTATTCAATCATATTTTCAATCAAATTATTTGTATCTTCATAAATCTTAAAGATGTCTTTCTTTATAGTATTACAAGTTGGCATCTTAAAGGTATATAGGAGTGAGGTGATAACGATCATAAAGTTTTAACTATCAACAATGAAGCTCAGGTATTTATTATGTATGATCATCTTAGCTACCAATTGCTTAGATATATGAAAATCATAAGCCATGATAGTCATTCACTCTTTCCTTTCAGTAGGTTACGGGTAAAAAAAGTTTGACCTACTTATGCTATCTTCTTTCTATTGTTGGAGTTTATGTGCCTTTTCAAATGAGATATTCTACCTTAAGAAATTTTGATCAACATTACGATAATACTTACACTCGACCTTTTCAACTCTATCATTTAATCTACTCTTGATGAAGTGATTTCAAAATTGATGAACATTAACTACCTTTTCAACTCTATCGCTTGACTTACTCTTTATGAATTGATTTCAAAATCACTTCTTGTCTTTAAAGAATTGATCCCTTTAGTCTAAATTGTTTCTTAACTTGGTATATTGTAGGTATTGAATTGGAACTCCTCATTATGTTGCCTTATATTGATGAAAGATTATGCTTATCTATCTTAAACAATTATAAATAAGATAAACAAGATAATTAAAAAAATTAATCATATAGTAGATTAAAATCCCAAAACAATACGTAGACAAATGGATTAAGGCTTCAAAGTTCTAGCGATGAGAGTATGAGCTAAGTCTTAATATCATTGATTTTGTAAGTCATATCTTATGTTATAATCCTTAAATATGCATAAAATCAACATGGTCATATAACTTATAATTCTTAACTTAATTTCTCTTCAAATCTTCTTAATTATTGGCTTTAACTTTCAATTAGCATGACTTTACTAGGGAATATGTAAAAGAGAAGTTGGAAAAAAGGTACAAAAAATTGTTGCCACTCTCTCATAAAAGGATAGATATATTGTTTAAATAGAAGCAACCATATCTTTATTAAGTAATTAAAATCCATGACGAAATAAATCTTGAAGTGATGTGAATTTAGAAACCAATGCTCTTTAACCAACAAATGTAAACATTTCCCGAATCACCATGTATATTAAGACCCTTTACTTCCAAAATCAAACTTATCCTATTTCCCTAAAATGTTATGCTAATTACAATATAAAAAGACATGATAGATGACATATGGAAATGGAATATTTTCCAAACTAAAAAAGCATAATGAGATTTGAAGGTACCACTCACATGACCAACTTATAGCAGATATAAGTTATAAAAGTGTTACTGTTGCACTGTAATAAGTAGTCAGGATTTTATAGGCTGCATTTTCTAATTTGTCTTGAAGATTTCCATAATCAGTTTTCCATTGAATCAAGAGCTCCTATATATACAGTGACAGAAAACATAAAAATGAAGCTTCTTATTTGCTTCATAGAGCCTCGTTTCAAGACGATCTTAAAAAATGCATACCACCTGAAACAAAATAGAGGGGTTAGTGATGGTAAAGGTATCAGAAACTAATACCTAATCGAAGTACCCTAAACAATCAACTTGTATATGATTTAAAGAAGTATTTAATTAGGTAGTGGAGAAGCAGAGGTACAAAGACTTTCCTCAAGATATGAATGCAATAGTTGGTCTTTTGTTTTATGATAAAGCTCGAAGAGGATAAGATAAACGAGCAATGGACACTCTTCTTGTATTCACGATTTTGTTTCCAGTTATGAAAACTACCCTTATCCATGCAGAAGCTTCAACTAGTAAACATAATTGAAAAACCAAGCCTGTTTTTGCATATATTAGTTCCTTTAGCCATGATTCTTCAATATTGCAAATAAAGCAACTTCACCAAGTTTTGAACTTTTCTTATGTGCAGGCAACAAAAATTAATAAAATCACAATTAAGAAACTAAAGTCAAGAAAAGTCAAAAATATTTATAAAATATAAAATATAAAATAGGGAGAAATTAAAATTAAAAACAGAAATTAAAAATTCAACTTAAAAAATAAAAAATGCAGTAAATACTAAAATTGAGAAAAGCAAACAAATGACAATCGTCTCTTGTTTCAAAGCATCCATTCAATTCTCATCTAAGGTCATCCATTTTTGCATGGATATGTTAATTCCATAATCTATACCATGAATTTGGAGTTGTCTATTACGCAGCCATTAAGGCGGCTGTAGCTATTCATTTCTAAATCATTGCAACGATTACGTTTTCCCTATGATTCATCTTTTTCTTTTCTTGTTTATTAATATATCATCTTGCAGTTAACCAACCGTTTTATTACAAAATTAAACGAAGTGCATCTTTACCATTTACGAACATTCTTAATTGTGCACTTATGCCAAACCTTAACCAGACAGTTCGAAAGTGGAGTTATGCCATCCTCTTCTTGCAACTTCTACTCTAAACCAAACTCCCCCAACCCTTGGAAAATACTCTTCATAAGAAGGACTTATCTTTATTAATCCTGCCCATCTTCAACAACAAGAAGTATAAAACTAATTGTGTCCTTCAAGGAATCAACGCACCAGTCATGATTCGTTTAAGCAACGCTCTAGTTACTGTTCTAAACTGCATCTTCCTCGTCCTCGGCGTGGCTCTTGTCGGTTACGGTATATACCTTCACGTAGAAGGCTCCACCCCATGTCACAAGTTCCTTCAAGACACGGTAATCTTACTTGGTGTCGCTGTTTCTCTGCTTTCCTCTCTAGGGATAATGGGTTCAGGTCGTAGGAAGAATTTGTTCCTATGGCTTTATTTGCTTCTGTTGCTTCTCTTGATTGTCGGCCTCGCCGTTGTCTCTATCTTTATTTTCGTGGTCACTGCAAATAATGCCAGTAAGAATGATCATCACACCGACATTGGACGTTTCTCCAGCCGGTTGAAGAAGTTCATAACTGGAAACAATTGGGTAGTTGTTAGGAGTTGCTTGGCGGATTCCCAACTCTGTGAGGCTCTAATTAATAATACCGATTCCAAGAATATCTTGCAAAAGAACTTTTCTCCCGTTCAGGTACTTATAATTTCTATGTTTTTTCTTAATATATACAAGATTTCTATACTTTGATGGTGTTGGATCGTTTTCAGGCGGGTTGTTGCATGCCGCCAGCGAACTGCGGGTTTAAGCACGTAGGTGGAGCATACTGGAGAGTGACTAAATCAGGGATAACATCAAAGAACAAAGACTGTGCGAAATGGAGCAATGACACTCATGGGCTTTGTTACGACTGCAATTCATGCAAGCGTGGCTTTCTGTCCAATATTCGGAAGCAATGGCGACATGTTGTCGTCTTCTTGCTGTGTCTCCTCGTCTTCACCATACTCGTCTTTATCGTCAGTTGCTGTGCTAGGAAGAACAATAGTAAAAAGAGCTTAATCTGAGTTTAACTAATTCCTAGGGAAATACTACAAGTGTTACGTTGTGTTGTTGTATTGTTCAATAATTATGTTAAGTTGTAATGTTAACCCTCTATTGATTTATCCCTAGTTTCACCATTATGTTCTGCAAAATGATCTTCTTCTTCTTCTTCTTCTTATGATGTTATTGTTGAAAATAAAGGCTGAAATATATAGTTTAGTTTCAGAAGCTTCACATTGCTAGGTTCAGCAGGCCCTGCCTTGAGAAGGGCAAGATGACACCTAATTCGTAAAAGTCCCTAAAAAGAGATCTATTTACAATTTCTAGTCCTAATTACTAATACGTCAACATGAAGCTGAAGATTAGCTTCATATACAATTCCATAACTGCCCAAATCTACCAGATTTACCACCCGAAAACCCGAATTCTGTTGACTTTGAAAGACTAGTAAAGACAGACAGGTAAATCCCATTGTTGAGTAGGAAACAAACCAACAACGTCAACGTGGACAACTAAGTGTATATCCAAAAGTTTAGGTTTGTACGTGAATAACTTTTGACAATTTAGTTTTAGTCTAATAGCAAAACAGAGAAGATCGAAGCCATGAGGCATTGATGATGAAGGAAAATAAGTGCAACATCACAAGGTATGTCATCATCCTCCACACATTTTCTTAGAACCTCAACTAAACCACCCCTTAAAGTTCTATTTTGCTAACAATAGGCAATCTTGACACCTCAATTAAACTACTCCACGTGAGGCCACTTGGCTATAGGGAATCCCAACACCTTAACTAAATCAATCCATTTAAGTTTTATTTTGCTACCAATAAGCAATATGAAGGTGCCAGGATCTTTTGTCCTTTACCTGTCCCTTACTTTGTCTCATTAAATCTTTGAATGGTTGAGATTTAATGAGACAAAGTAAGGGACAGAATAGAATAAGAGGATCCATTCTTAATATGTAGTGGTGTTATGTCTCAATACATGTCATATCACACCTATCTAAAAAATGTAATCATTCATTAAATATAAATAATATTTTCACTTTTATATATGAATATCATGAGTGGATATATAGAATACTATGAATCAATACAAACTAAACCAGTATATTACATATTAAATACCACTTTTATATATAATAATACCATCATTCATTAAAACAAAAGTATTACCTACCCTTTAAAATAGGAATTGAATGGTTGTGTATAAATAATACTATGCTATAATATAAATTATACCCAAACTCAATACATTCAATACCACTCCCATGTCCCAAAAAAAAAAACTATCACTCACTAAAAATAAGTAATATCTACGCTCTAAAATGAAAATGCCAATATTAAACAATCGTCACTAATTCTTACTTTTCTTGTAACGCATAAATAGCGTTTTCATATAAGCATGCAACTTTTTTCTTTGGCTAATTCCCATTTTTATTCATCCTTCATCTCCGAAAATCCTTCTGGAATGCGAAAGGAAAGTATGTAACAATCATTGCATGAAAACTAAGCCAAAGGGTTTTCTAATAAAAAATCGCAATCGCTGAAGTATCTGGAATTGAAGAAACCCATTAAACTCCCAATTAACGAGTCATGTTTCGCATAAGCACTTGTCTTTTTC
>JAOQMP010000007.1:16234829-16267268 GCA_027563575.1 Erythroxylum pedicellare
TAACGTTATATAGCTAATAAAGGAAATTATTTAGCTTCCAAGATTATATAATGTGAACTTTTTTGGAAAGTTATTTTTTAGTTAACGTTAACTTTCTCTTCTTCTTTTACTAACAACTAAAGATTTACTACTTTTCTAACTGAAAAAATGCCAAAAAAATGCCACTGAAATACATTGAAAGTGGGGCCCTAGTAAAGATGGGCCTTGGAAATACATTGAAAGTGGGGCCCTAATGAAGATGGGCCTTGGGCAGGTGCCCTGCCTGCCTCTACCTAGGGCCGACACTGTAGACATCAGGCTATAAATGCCCATAATATCATCCCACATGCTTACTTCTCTAAGGAGTACCTACAAGTCACCCTAAGAGCAACCTAATGTCATGCTGCTGCAGGACAAGCTCGAATAATCTTAATATGTTACATTAAACGCACATCACTTGATACTTATACTGCCACTCTGCGTTCTTCATCAACTTTACGACAATAACACGTGACAAGTTATGCAGATATTAACAACTAAATACACATTTGTAATCAACTCATTTGATCCTAAAGTAACTCTTCTCCCATTGAAAGAGAGAGCACTCTTAGTAACATTGTCTTGCAAACAAATTGCCACCCTGGTCGCTCCATGGAGGACTCTGCTCAGGAGGGTCAGTCCTCTAAACGGGGACGCACTCGGAAACGAGACGATGAGCTCTTACCAGCTCCTAACATGTCCTACAGTGTTGCGGTTACTGGTGACGCCTAGGAGAACTTGCACTCAGATATGCCTGACTGGCTCGACGAAGAAGAGATTGTGATCGAAGATGGTGACATTCAGCCGACAGAGGAAGCAGGGGGCGACATTAACCTCTCTCAAAGCTTCAAACACAAGCTTGATAACTAATGGCCCAAAGCTGTTGTTGTTAAATTTCTCGGCTGGAAGATCAGATTTCGCCTCCTCCTCTTATGGCTGCAGGCCATGTAGAGACCGAAAGGACAGATGAAACTAGTGGATCTAGATAACGATTATTTTCTGGTGAGATTTAAGGAAGACGCAGATTACCTCCATGCTCTTACGCAAGGGCCTTGGATGATCTTTGGGCAGGTGCTGTCGGTCTAGCGCTGGGTTCCATCCTTCCGCCCCTCCCATGGCCAGGTGAACAGGGCTGTCGTGTGGATTTGACTGCCTGAGCTTTCCATCGCCAGATATCACCCAAGGATTTTACTTGCATTAGGAAATCTTGTGGGCACAACTGTGCGTATCGATGAGGCGACAATGAAGACACACTAGGGGAAATTTGCTCGCCTTGCTGTGGATGTGGACCTTAGTTCACCATTGAGGCACAACGTGGAGTTAGATGGCGAAACACTTCGGATCGCCTATGAAGGATTGCCCCAACTATGTTATGTTTGTGGGAAGATCACTTATTCTGCTACAGCCTGCCCACAGCGCCTGCGTGAGGAGCTGCCCCATCTCAACCCTTTAGACAACGATAACAGGCCTGGGACGACGACTGGAACGTATGAGCAGGGCGGGACACCATCGGCCATCTCCTCACCGGAGGCTCACCCCATAGCGTACGGCCCTTGGACGCAAGTCCAAAGGCATATCCCCAAACCTCCCACGCAACGGTCCTCTCTGCCCAAGCCACGTCCAGCCCTCCAACGGTCGACTCAGTCCAGACAAGACGCTGAAGTGACAAGAGGAGGATCGTGATTTGCAATGTTAGCCGAGGAAGCTTATGCGCCTAAGGAGCATGCAGTTTTTCAAGCCAACCCAAAGCCCACTAACCCTTTTAGTGTTAGCCCGAAGCCCACAGTGGATCTAGCCCAAGTTAAAGGGAAACTCCCACAACAAGGCACCATTTTCCAGTCCCATGGACCCAAACGCAATCCCCGGAAGAGCTCACGAGGCGTTTTAATTTCTACTACTCAGTATACCCGGGGTGAATCCTCCCAGGCCAGGAAACCCTCAAACAACGGCCAAGCCCTTGTTCCCATTATTTTGATTCAACCATCTCCACAGGACCAACATGTGGCCATAGAAATCTCCTCCCATACGGACATGATTTGTGACGCTCAACTTCTTGAGCCTGGTGAGCAAGGCTTAGAGTAGCGCCTACAATTATGGAAGGAATTGAGGCCCTAGAGGCGACTCATATTCCTCAAGAGAGCTCCGCTCTCCCCAGTTCAAACTAGGATCTCCAAGGAACTGGACTGGGTGAGCGGGAATTATTGATCCAGCCACGGAGCCCTGAAACAACTAAACCGGAGTCATCAGCCGTGGTCTTCCAACCAGTGCTAGTTCCAGGTAAAGTTAGTTTACAGTAGTAAAATAACTGTGCTTATTTGATCCTTTCCTAGTTTTATGTCTATTATCATTTGGAACTGTCAAGGCGTAGGAGGATCCAGGTTCTTATCCATCTTGCGTCATCACCTTCGAACCTATAAACCTAGGATCCTAGTGTTGCTAGAAACCCGTCTTAGTGGCTCTCGGGCCAATGAGGTAGTCCGTTCCTTAGGGTTTGATTTATCTTTTCGAGTTGAAGCGATAGGCTTCTTGGGAAGGATTTGGCTCCTTTGGAAGGCAGATTTCGATATTTCGGTGATGGTCGCCTATTGCCAATTTGTTCACACTATCATCAAGTACGGCTCCAGTACGTTCAAATTTATAGTTGTTTACGGTAGTCCGCAAATAACTTCCCAAAAATTCGTCTGGCTAGCCCTTCATTGGGTCGGGAGCTCTGTTCAACGGCCCTGACTCGTCGGCAGCAATTTTAACATCAAATTAGATCAATCGGATAAACGCGGTGGGGCCAGATCTACTAGAGTTGTGAATAAATTGTTCCAGGAATGGATCCACAGATGTGGCCTTTATGACCTAGGTTTTGTTGACCCAAAGTTTACGTGGAGGCAAGGTCTGATTCAAGATAGACTCGACAGAGTTTTCGGCTGCATTAACTGGCTGCAGGAGTTTCCTTACATGGTGAATCAACATCTTCCTTTCATGGGCTCTGACCATGGACCGCTACTGATCCATCTCCACCAAAACCCTCCCCGCCCTCCCAACTCCCTGCGGTTTCGATTTCAAAATATTTGGCTCACCCATCCTAGATTTGATGATGTGGTCTCCGAGCACTGGTTACCTGCTGCGATGAAGATGAGCAAATCGCTGGAGACCTTCTCGCAGCATCTTCTGAACTGGAACCAGTCCAACTTCAGTAATCTCTTCCATAGAAAGAAACAGCTTATAGCTCGGCTGAAGGGTATTCATAGGGCCATGTTGGATGATACCTCGGATCCTTTACTTGACTTAGAAGAACAATTAAGTGCGGATCTTACCCAAGTCCTGTGTAAGGAAGAAATTTTTTAGCATCAACGAGCTTGCTACGAGTGGATTTCAAAAGGCGATCGGAATACTAAATACTATCACACCATCACTCTTGCTTGGCGCAAGAAACTGAAGGTTGATAGCCTATTAGATGCGCATGGGTCACGGATCTCAGATCCGGATCAACTGAGTCTACTCGCACGGAATTTCTTTGTCCAACTTTATACTGCTGAGGATAGTACTCCGACTAGATATCCTCTTACAGGTGCTTTTCCTTCTTTAACTGACGAAGGGGTTGGTCCCAAAGTGGTGGACTTCATCAAGGAGATTTTTACCCATGGACGGTGAGAAGAGGATTTAAATCATACCATCCTGGTCTTGATCCCGAAAATCCCCTCCCCTTCTACTATATCGCAATTCCGTCCGATTAGCCTATGCACTGTCCTCTATAAGATCATTACTAAAATCATCGTGAATCGGCTAAAACCTCATATGCCTCACCTTGTGCAGGAGACTCAATGCAGTTTTATTCCTGGATGTCACATCAAGGATAATATCATCATAGCCCAGGAAGTCATCCATTCGATGTGCAAGAGAAAAAGGGAAGAAAGGCTATTTCGCTATCAAGGTTAATTTGGAAAAAGCTTATGATAGGCTTCGTTGGGATTTCATCCACCATACTCTTCTAGACATTGGCATCCCGGCCCAGTTCTTTCGAGTTATTATGCAATGTGTTACGATCGTCACCCTGCAAGTTGATTGGCAAGGTACCTGTACGACTCCTTTTCAGCCCTCCCGGGGTATTCGTCAAGGCGACCCCCTCTCGCTTTACCTCTTTGTCCTTTGCATAGAAAGACTAAGCCACCTCATTTCTTAAGTAGTGGATCAAGGTATCTGGCATCTAATCAAGCTGGGCCCATCCGACCTGCCTCTCTCTCACCTCTATTTTGCTGATGATCTGGTACTCTTTGGGGAAGCCACGGAGGCTCAAACTAGTATCATTGCTCATACTCTGGAGGTGTTCTACTGATCTTCTAAGCAAAGAGTCAATCTGGACAAGACTCGTATCTTTTTCTCCAAGAATGTCTCCCTAACTCTGGCGCATAGGATTAGCCACTGCCTTAACATCACTAGGACGCATAACCTTGGGAAGTATTTAGGAGTCCCGCTGCTTCATGAGCGTACCACGAGCATACGTATCAACATATCCTGAATCATGCTCGAACGAAACTTACGGGTTGGAGCGAAAAAGTCTTGTCCCTTACTAGGAGAGTTACCTTAACCCAATCGGTTATTTCGGCCCTATCTATGTTTATTATGCAAATCGTGTGGCTCCCGAGACAACTATGTGATGAATTGGAGCGCCTTATGTGAGATTTTATTTAGGGATCCACGGGAGCCTAAAGGAAGGTACACTTGGTTAACTGGGAGGCCGTCTGTAGACCCAAGAAAGCAGGGGGTCTTGGATTAAAGCGTATTCACTCGACCAATGACGCTCTCTTGACCAAACTCGGTTGGGCCTTGCTTATGCAACCCACAATATTGTGGGCCCGGATTTTAAGGGCTAAATATCTTCTAGGCCCCCACTTTACCCCTCTCACTTTAGATAAGCCAGGAGCTTCAGCTACTTGGAGAGGCATTTCTGCTACCTGGAAGTTTGCCAGACAGGGAATAAGATGGAAGCTGGGCAATCGGAGGAAAGCTCTTTTCTGGTTAGATAATTGGATTCATGATTGGGGTCCCCTCATTTCTATGGCGACAACCACTCTCCTTGATAGCATGCTTTATGCTATGGTTGCAACGTACACGACTGCAAACGGCCACTGGTAGTGGCATCTGTTTCAGCAGTACCTTCCTTCCACAGTCTGTTTGGAAATTGAAGAGATTCATGTATCTCTAGCCACTATTGCGGAGGATACCATCAGTTGGGGCCCAACCACTCATGGTTGGTTCACAACAGCCTCTACTTATGATTTAATCGAAGGCTATACCACGCTTGCGTCCAATAACTGTTGGGAGTTAATTTGGAAGTGGGCAGGCCCCCAACGGATTAGGGCGTTGCTTTGGCTCATGATGAACCAAAAGCTACTGACCAATCAGCAGCGAGTTCTTTGACACCTCACTATAGATAGCAGCTGCCATGCTTGTGGGTCTGAAGAGTCCATTTTACATGCCCTTCGTGACTGTCAGATTGTGCAAGACTTTTGGCGTAATTTTCCTCATAAGGTGGTTGACTTAGAGTTTTTCCATCATCAAATATGGAGAGTTGGGTTCCTCCAATCTGCTGAAGCACTCTCAAATCCACCAGATTCCTTGGGCCATCATCTATGGAGTTGCATGCTGGTTTGTGTGGACATGGCACAACAAATGTATTTTTGACGACGACTTTGCGTGGCCAGTAGACGGGTTGAGGGCAGTTATGGACTATGCCACATGGATCCTTAGGGCAAGAGAAGTGAAACGTTGTGTCTACCGAGATCAGGGACTTCCTATAGGTCACACTACGGGTTGGACCCAACCGATGGAAGGCTGGGTCAAGTTAAATATTGATGGAGCAGTTAATCAGGGGCATAATACTGCTACTGTTGGTGGATTGATTAGGAATTGGCACGGTCAGTGGTGCGCGGGATTTCTCCATCACATTGGACAAGCTTCGCCGCTTACTGCAGAATTTTGGGGAGTCCACTCTGGACGTAACCTAGCTTGGAAGTTCGGATATTAACACGTAATCGTCGAAGTTAATTCACTTGAGGTGATCAATAATCTTTCCTATTCTCCTATTCCCTCCATTGAATACTTTTTTTTAGTGACAGGTACTCGTGGGCTACTCCACCGCGCATGAGAGGTGAAGTTGCAACATGTATATTGTGAAGGAAACCAATGTGCGGACCACCTAGCCTCCATCGCAGTAATCTCAAATCCCGGCGTCCAAATCCTACAGAAGCCTCCAGCTTCTCTCATGGCTCAGCTACAACGTGATCAACCCGCAGTTTTATTCCGCAGATCCCTACGTTAGCTAGGGTGTTTTTTAAAATTGTTTTGTTGTCCTTCCGTTAAAAAAAAAAAAGCGAACTAGCACACCCTCCTAACTTATCAGAGTGGCAGTGCCTAATATCACCTCCGACGTAAGCTCTAGTTTTGCTTTTGAAAAGACGCACAAATTGCCAAAAGAACCGTGCTGTGTTTAAAAGAAAGTCATAATACGAACCAAGACGAAACAGAAATTTGCCGAATAGGAGACATCTCCGTCTCTTCGAGACCTTCCTTCAGGTTCTTAATCTGAAGTAAGATCCATGGACATGTCTCATCTCAAGTAACAGTAACAAGCATTTGTAGGCGTCGTAACAATAATCGAGATATGTCATGAGAAAAGTTGCTCTACAAATCTAGTAAGTAGGAACTGTTTTATGGCCAAACGTTACTGATATTCGAGCTGCCACTGACAATCCTTCACACTCACTAAGGCAGCAAAAACTTCACCGATAATATCGTTTTCCAGTATGTCGTGATATTCACAACCCTTTATATTAGGGATCAAAGTCTCAGACTTAAAATACTGACCTCATAATGTATTTGCATCTTTTGTCTCCTCAAATCCTATCAAAAGAACTGAAAGTGAATAGAATAGCTTCAAGAATCACACTTTGCTGCTTTAAGACTTGTCCCTAAACTTTTGAAGTACCCCCGTGATCCCTCTCAACATGCTCCACAAGGTCTACAGGATCACGGAAACCTTTACTGCATTTAGGGCACACATCTACTGGCAATTTCAAGACTCGAGATTGATTCCCACTCCTTTCATGAACCTTCTGCACATGCTCCACAAGAGTTGTAACTGAGGAAAATCTGGCACTACATTGTGGGCACTCCTCTTGCAACCCAGTTTCACCACTCCCTTGGCTGCTACTAGGCCCAACCCCGTTCCTTGCAGTCTGCCAAGCTTGGCTAATCTCATTACTCAATTTGGTCACCCCTGCTTCAGCAGAAGCTCGGACAACTGAAGCTGCATTGATAAAGCTAGTTCTCCACTTGGCTGAAGTCATCGATAGAGCTTGATTGCCTTTTGACTCTTCTTTCTTCCTCCTGTTTACAAAATTCATAAATGGAAAGCCTACGTCACTTTTCTTTGGTCCAGGACAACTGTGGTCAGGTCCAAAACGGTGCTTCAAGCAATGGTCTCTAGTGCAGTCCCTGCATTTGATTGTGTTTGAGAATGTAAGGACCTCCCTACAGCCAGAGACAGGGCATTTTCTCTTCTTTGTGACTTTGTCATAATTTGAAGGGTCACATTCAGTATTAACATGAGTTTCCCAAGAGATATTAGGGTCTTCATCAGGATTTAGGCGCACCCCTTTGGCACATAGTGGACAGATAACAACAGTGACATCGTTTCTATTTGCATTCGGGCACAAGTGTTTAGCATAGCTTCGATGCTCCAAGCAAAATACCTAAGAAAATCAGCAACAGTTTGAGCATCTTACAGGTTAACATCATAACAATCAGGGCACACTCACAAGCTAAAACTAACCCACTAGTGGAGCTGTATCCTTGCCAAGGTGTCGGATTTTGCATATGATGTACACACATAATGTCTTAGTTAATTCCCCTATATTTCAATACAATCAATCTATTGAAAGAGCAAATTAATTAAACAGCTACATTATTTTTAGAAATGATTATGCATACAGTTTCCACTATTGTGGCAATGAAAAGGTTTCGAGAGGAATTTTATGGCTTAGATGGTCACATATGACAATTAAAAGCACTCTGTACAAAAGATTTCAATATCGAGGGCACAGAGCCTCTATCAAGAATTTTCATTGTCAGAGTATGATTTCCTTGGGTACGGAACCAAATATCTGCGCCAATGGATTTGCCTTCACAAAAATTGCTAAGGCAGAATGCAAGTCATATAGCTTGTTTAAATCAAACTTTCTAAAGCAAGTCCTGAATTTTTTAGACCACCATTTATTATGACTAATAGAACGCTTACAATCCTAATTACAGAAGAGTTTTAAATAGTAAGGAGTCCTAAAAGCTTCATTAAGTCGTACAATATGGTGCGGGACTCCTCAGCATGTAATCAAAGATTTACGAGGTATAGAGGGCTTTTCGTAATGCCGTGAAATTAGACAGGTAATTGCACCTCTCATCACTCTCGGAGTATATTTAAACAATAAATCATGAAACTCTCACTTGAAAAACCCCAAAATACGCATATAAAAAGCACCCGTAAAAAAAAAAATAGGGATAGCTGAGTGAGTATCAATCACTCTTCCCATCCTTCCATTAGTTTATGAAAGTGGTTCTCAATAACCTCCACATTTATGCATTCAGCATTTAACTAAAGAAGCCTAGATACCTAACAAAGACAGAGAGAGATTCTTTATCATTGTTAATTTGATCTCATATGCAATAATTGCGTATCAATTTCATTCTAAGATCCACTAAAGTGAATGATTATAGCATCTAAACACTACCCATCAATTAGATAACCAAACGGTAAAAAGAGCTAATTTGAGTTCAATCATGAGGCGAACGCAGATCAATGAACCCCAAAAACGAAAAACTAAAAATTGGAGGAACAGAACGGAGGCAAGCACCTGGCTGCAGGAATTGCAAGTGAATGGCAAGAAATCAATTTGCTTGCAGTCTTCGACGAAACAATGCTTTCCAAGATCTGGGAACTGTGGGGTTCCCATTGCAATCACACACAGAAAAAAAAAGGAAAAAAGAAATCTCCTTCTTGCCCTTCACTTCATGTTGGGATCAACCAAAAGCGTGCGTTTGTATTTCAAAGTCCAAGACTCGTTTCTTATATATAACTAAGGTAGAAAAAGGGGTTTTGGATGTCCGGAACTCATTGATTCCGCGTAGATGGAAAGGAATAGTATAGACGACCAGAACTACGCGGAATCAATAAGTTTCGGTTGTAGAATCGTTGCAGAAGTCGCCGCCTCGTTACCTTCGTTTCTGCTTATTTATAACTGTCTCTTAGTCGTCGGAGATTATTTATTCATTTATTTATTGATGTTTTAAACTTTAATTAAAGAATCTCAGTCCGGCCCATCATGCAGTTGATCGAATAGGATTTTTTTTTTCTTGTTTCAACTTAAAAATAACATCCTCTTATATTAGGGTTATTTATTTTCACATATATATTTTTTATAGTTTTTTTTATTTTTAAAATCTATTATTATAACTAAAATTTTAAAAATAAATATTTTAAAACTTGATATTTATTTGACAAATTTGTTTTTAAATATTCTTAAAATGTATAAATTTTAAACTTTTGTATTGCATAATAAGACTACTTTTAAAATTTAAAATATATTTAATAAAGCAAAAATTATTTTAAAAATAAAATCAGAAAATATCTTACTTATTAATTATTTATTGATTTAACAGTTAAAATTAGATAATAAAAAAAGAAAATCAAAGCCACTTTTCTTGATGTTTACAAGTTATAACAGTAAAGGGAAGCCAAAACTAAAAATGAATGCCAAAAACTCAACCAAACTTTTTTATTGAATTTAAAATTTTAAAATAAAAACAGAATGAGAAGACCCTAAGTCTTCAATTTTTATAACATACTATATGTTGAACTTGAAAGAAAATATAACATGTTCATAAATTGTATAATTATTTCTACTTCCAATTAAGCTTATATCGATAAAACATTTTATAAATAGTGAATAAGAAGTTGTGTTATTTAAAAAACTATGCTATATATAGATTTTTTTGGAGGATAAGAATAGTTATATTAATCAAATGTAATATATACACGTCAAAGAGGGTTTAGCTTTCTAGAGAAACTATATAATAGAAAACATCTCCACAGAAGAGTTAGTTAAAAAGTCAGCTAAGAAGGTTTCTAATTAGTAAGGAGATTGCATTTAACTTCTAGGGACAGATTGAGTCTAATAGCATTGGCATGACTTCTAATTTTGAGTAGAATCTTCCTAATTAACTTCTTAATTGTGTAAGGATTACTTATGAACATCCTGACATTTCTTTCTTTCCGAATAAGATAGATTCTTGATCCAAAAGTTATCTTAAAAAGCTTGTAGTCACCTTTATGTTTCATTTTCAGATTTATAGCCCTGGTGAGAATGTTCATCCAACTAGAGATGGTAGGGGAGAGGTTGAATAACCTAAGGATGAGTTTCCATATGTCATTGGTGTTGTTACATTCAAAGAAGATATGGTTTAAATCCTCTAGCTCCCTTTGACAAAGCACACAACAGTAATCATTCAGTTGGAATTTCAGTTTATCCTTAGTTTTAAGCTTTTCCCAAGAAGTTAGCTATAAAATGAAAGAATAGAAGGGAACAATGTTTGTATCCCATATCAGTTTATACCAGGGAAAAGGATTTGTAGGCTTCAGGAAGATGGTTTTACAAGAGACAAAAGAGAAAGTTTGAGATTTATCAACTTTCTAAATAATGACATCCCCCTTTAAGTGATTAGGATGGTAAGAAGGTCAATTATCTGTGATTGGATTGCTACTCCTTAAAGAAAAGGGCCAAGACCAAGAGTTTTCCAATACTAGAGCTTTAACCTTGGAGTTGTAGGGAATTAAAGGTCTAAGACTACTAGCTTCACTAGCTTTGTATAAAGGTCCTATAGATATACAGTTGATATACCATAAGTTTGTAGCTTTACCATTTGTAATCTTATGTATGTAAGGTTGAATTTCATCTATTAGATGCATAATTTGTTGGAAAGTCTAAGATTGAGCATCACTAGTTTAGATGACCCAATGCTTTTCCACTTTAGGTAATAGTTGTGAATCCATTGTACCCATCTTTTTTCTTTTTGGTATAGATCTTCCATAGTCTTTTGGAGAGTAAAACATTGCTCAGCCTCTTGACACGAGTGATAGTTAAACCTCCTAGATGCTTAGGCTGAAAAATTTAGGACCATTTGATACGAGGAGTTATTTTTGAAGTAGAAATCTAATTCCAGAAAAAATTTCTAATGAGCTTGTCGATTTCCTTCATAACTCTTTTAGGGATCGCTACGTGTGAGATCCAATAAATGTACAAGTTAGAAGGGACAGATATTGCAAGCTAGACTCTACCTCTATATAATAAGACTTTATTGAACCAAGTTTTTAATCTTCTTGTGATAGAGCTAATAAGTGGGGGAGCAATCACTTGTAGTCTGCTTTTTAGTGGAGATAGGGACTCTTAAATATCTAATAGGAGGCTTTGTAATTCTCATTCCAATGGAGTTGGCATATTCATATAAGTTTAAAAAGGTTACAGTTGAGAGAATCCAAGAGATCTTATTAAGATTGAAAGTAAGATCAAAGCATCTTCTAATTACTTCCAAGGAATGTAGTAAAGTATTGATGGAGGCTTGATTGGGAACACATAACATAAGGAGATCATTAATAAACATAAGATGCTTTAACTTGAGCTTTCCATGTCTGCAACAGAATCTAAAGGAGGGAGACTTAGTTATTTGAAGACTTGTGATATGATGAATAGGTAGGGTGATAGAGGGTCCCTCTGTCTTATTCCCTTAGCCACTTTAAAGATTGAAGTGGGTTCTCCATTAATAATAACATATAGGACATTGTGGTTACATAAGCCATAATCCAATTTATAAATTTACTTGGATATTCTAAGCCTGTTAATGAGGATTTAAGGAATTTCTAATTCACTGAGTCAAAAGCCTTAGTGAAATCCACCTATAAAGCATAACTTTTAATAGATTTATTAGTGTTGTATCCCTTAAAGATATCTTGATCTATGAGTATGTTATCATTGATTGATCTGCCCTCTATATAAGCTCCCTAACCTGAGTTGAAGATTATTCCTAAGGTTTTCTTCAGTCCATTAGCTAAGATCTTTGCAATCACATTGTATAAGACATTGAAACAAGCTATATGCATGTATTCATTCAGGCTAGTAAGTTTATGGCACTTTAGGATCAAACATAAATAAGTATAATTGAGTTTAGTGAACATCTTACTGAAATGGAAGAATTTCAAGACAACATCAATTATTTTTAGCCTAATGGTGTTCCATTTAGCTTAGTGGAATATGGTCTTAAAGCCATCTAGGACATGAGCTTTATCAAGATGGAAGGGAATAGTATGGCCTTGATTTTTTTCAGGTGTAACTTCTTAAATGAGTCATTGAGAGAATTAGGTTGCACTAATTATATCATGGCATTAAGAATATCCTGAGGTAGGCCTTCCAACCTACTTCTTGTATCTAATAGGTCCTTAAAGTACGAATGGCTAATTTCTTTAGATGTTTTTACTCATTTACTATTTTCCTTTTAGAATCTTTAAGTGTGATGAGCACCTATCTCTTTCAGTGAGCCATAGGATCCTTGAATTTTGATTGAGCATAGAGTTATAAGTGTCAACAGTATCTAGGTAATTTTTAAATCATGTTTTCTCCTTAGCTTTATGTGGGTAGATTAGTGGATCCTTAGATAATTCCACTTAACATTGATTGAGTCTTTCAAAGTCCAACCTTAATTCCATCTTTTTGGGATCAACTTCATTCCTTTGTAGGATAGTCAGCTCCTTTCTTACAATATTTAGCTTTTACACGAGTTAGAAAGCCAATGAGCCAGGAACATATAACCTTTTATAATTAGTGAGTGAAAACTAAGGTTATTAAAAAGAGAGTTTAAAATTTTGAATGGAGATATCCTTTTACTTATAGCTTCACCTAGATCAGAGAGTATGATTTAAGAATAAGGGATTGATGAAACCAACTGAACTATTTGGAAAACAATTTAGCTATTAAAAATTGATCAAGCATTTATCAAGCTTCTTTTAAATGAGTTGGGCATTTGATTGCCTGTTAGACCAGTTAAAGTGATGCCTTGTGTACTTTAGATTAACTAGACCTAAGAATCTAGTAAAAGAGCTTAACTCTTAAAATTTGGAGTACAAGATTCCAATATTTCCCGTTGCTTTATCAGTTTTAAAAATGCAATTATAATCCCTTAGTATAAGCCATGAAGATTATAAGGAGGATCATAAGCTACCAAATCATTCCATAATCCAATTTTTTCAATCTCCCAATTAGTTATATATATTTTTATGTGTACCTTTCATCATTAATTCACAATGTAGCTATTGGTCATTATAGGACCAATTACTTAGATGTTATATTCCAGGATTGGGTGAAACTATAATTATACCACTTATATAGGCTTGGTAATTACTTACTATATTCCAATGCTAATTAAAAAACCAAAGTCCCTTTTGAAGGACCTCTAGCCTTATTCTGGTTTTAATGAAACCAAAAAAACTAGGCTTCCTTAGTTGAAGAAAGTCATCGAGGGACAATTGCTTATTGGGGGAATTAATACCCTTTGCATTCCTATTAAGAATCTTCATAAGAGGGTGAAGCACCAACTTTCTTCCTCTTAATCTTGTGCTTCGTTTCGGGTTTATTTTATAAAATCTTAGTTTCGTAAGATCTTTCCTTATATTTAGTGCTCAGAGGACTAGCTAGATATGTACCAATAGGTAGTTCACTCACTTCACCTACTTCTATAACTTCATTAGGACATTATAAAGTCAAAGTCCTACTCAATTCATGCTCTGCCCTATTATATTCTCTAAGGTCTCCTCAGTTAAAATAGTGTGGGGGATTGGCTTAAAAGGTTTTACTACCCTAAAAGTGCTTTCTCCAGCATTTTCAGTCTATGTTGTAGTTGGGATAGGAGGGGGAATTGGATCCTTTAGTTCTTTTTAGACTCTTCCTCTTTTACTTTTCCAGTCTTATTTAGCTCTTCCACTTTGTGAGTGTTTTCTCGAGCATTTTCCATTGGAATCTAGACTTTCTCGATTCATTTTTTAAAGGTCTAGGGTTACTTGAATGTAATAGTATCCTCCAAACATCCTTCTTCCTCTAATAGCATCATCAACTTGATTGAGTCAGGAAGCTCTCTTTCTAAGGAAATTTTAATACAAATATTAGCAAAATCGGTCATATTTAGCAGTGTTTTATTTTCATCCAAGTTTATTGGTTTTCCCGTAGAGCTAGCTAAGTAGCTTTAGCCCTCAACTGACTAATAATCCAAGGGGACTTTGAGGAATGAAATTTAGCTTATCCCTTTCCAAGCTTACACCTAGGGACTATTTCTTGACTAACATAGGTTTTCCTTAAATATGCAGCCTCAAGCCAATATTTTTTTATACAACTTGTTTCGAGGAGAACCTGAACAAAAAGAAGTTATCTTCACTTATTAGGGTGTTGACATATCCCATCTGCTTCCATGTCTTGAAGACCCAGTGATGCACCAAAGGAATAGTATGCTTTTATCGATGAAGTATCTATGAGAGGAGCATCATATGGCTCCTAACTCAGGCAACACCTTAAGTGGAGACACAGGTTTGCCTTCTTCTACTAGAGGAATGTAATGGATTTTATTAACATTAATAAGGTCACTAGCAACCTTGTTCCAAGCTGGCTTACTAATTATCTCTGGATGAAGACTTGTCTTAGGACCCTAATGAAGGGTTTGGTTGCCTTTATTGCCAGCATGAAGTTTCAATAAGGTAGGAAAATCTATGGCAAACGTAAGTTTATACAAGGAGAAGGAGGGAATTGTAGAAGATGGATAAGACATGTTTTCTTTTAATAAAAAACTGTCAGACCAAAATAGGAGGCAAAAAAATTGAAGGAGTGAGTGGCATTTTCCACTCATCACATTATTACAATTGGATCTTATGTAAGGTCAAATATAACAAATCTCCTTATAATTTAATCCTTTTTAATTTTACCCTTAAAATTTTAAAACTATCAAATATTTTCATGTACTTAATAATTAATTCCAAGGAGCTTTCTATTGTTATTTTGCACATATCGAAAATAATTAGTACATATGTAGCTTACATATCTAGCAACTGCCATGTAAAAAACCATTATTATTAAATAAAAACAATTGCATCTATGCATGGCATTATCTTATACTATAAAAGCATACCTAATGTTTTTATTGATATGTAATAATGTTGTTAAGGGGGGTTTTATTTCCATTTAAAATGATATTATTTTGTTTATGTAATAATTATTGGATATACAAGTTGATAAAAAATACTCAAGAAAGACTAATGATAACGAAATCTTTGAAATCAATAATTAAATATAAAATTGCATTTGATAGATTTAAAAATTAGGGTCAAAGTTAAAAAATAAAACTAATTATAAAAAGTTTTAATATATTTAATCCTAAATAAATAGCAATACTTATTAATAAAAAATTAAAAGGGTAAATTACAATCGATCTTCTTCTGCTTTGGATCTTTTTTATTTTAGTCTTTAATTTTTAAAACTATTATCTACCCTTTAAAGTTGCATTAAATGCTGAAAAGATGTCATATTGTTTGTGTAAGTGTTATTTGGCACAATAAGTATTTTAGTAGTGCCCATAAAATAAGCCACATCATTCTATATTATTTTTTAATTGAAAATGGTATCAAAGGGTATGGATGATATAAAAACATAGCCTTATAAGAGTGAATTATAGTTTTAAAAAATTAGAGACTAAAGTTAGAAAAAGTTCAAACCTAAAATTTTAACATTTATTACAATGAATTGAACTTAAGTAAAATATCCTTTAGAATAAGTTATGCTTACATTTATCTATAGCCATTTAGATATAAGTATTGATATAAAACTCTTGTTAAAGCAACTTTTAGATATTTATTAGAAATTCATATGGTGCATTAAAACTATTAATTCAAAGAAAATAATATTTTAAATATTATTATAAAATTAAAATCACATATATTTGCAAAATAGTCCAGACCTCGCGTATCAGTGAGATTCATATTGGGTGTTATTATTGTATGACATATTTTAATATTTAATATATTCTAAAATATGGTAAAGTAAAATCTCAAAGTGATTTATAGCATTAATAAGTCTTGTTTTGTTCCTTCACTATTAATACTAAATGGAAGATTTTGATTAAGAAAATAAAATATAAAATTCAAGTATAATAAACAATTAAAACTCTAATATGCTTATTAACACCCAATATGAATCTTACTGATACGCAAGGTCTAGACTATTTTGCAAATATATGTGATTTTAATTTTATAATAATATCTAAAATATTATTTTCTTTGAATTAATAGTTTTAATACACCATATGAATTTCTAATAAATATCCAAAACTTGCTTTAACAAGAGTTTTATATCAATACTTATATCTAAATGGCTATAGACAAAATGTAAGCATAACTTATTATAAAAGATAGAGATATAATTGGTTTTACTTAAGTTCAATTCATTGTAATAAATGTTAAACTTTGTGGTTTGAACTTTTTTTAACTTTAGTCTGTAATTTTTAAAAAATATAATTTAATCTTATAGGGCTATGTTTTTATATCACCCATACCTTTTGATACCATTTTCAATTAAAAAATAATAGAGAATGATGAAACAATGTCTTATGGCTTATCTTATAGGCACAACTAAGATACTTATTGTGCCAAATAACACTTACATAAACAATAAAACATCATTTCAACATTTTCTGAAATGTTTTGTAATGAAGAATAATGATAATGGATATGACTGAAAACAAAACGCAACTTTAAAGGGTAGATAATAGCTTTAAAAAATTAAAGATTAAAATAAAAAGACCAAAAGCAAAAGAAGATCTATAGTAATTTACCCTTTTAATTATATATATATAAACGAGTGAGTAGAAGCAGAACAAAGGGGTAAAAGTCATGACAAACATTAAAGAACAAATGGCCAATATGCATTACAAAAAAAGTGTAATGGTGAGAAATAATTATACCTAAAAAAAGTACATTCAAAAAAAGTCCCACTAGATGAGTACCCAAAAAATTATAGAAGTTAGTTAAGGGAAATTACATTTGAATTTTATTAACAAATATACTAAAACGTATAAAGAGATAAACATAAGAAAATGAGAAGGGGTCCATTATTTAAATTTGTAAATAATATATTTTTCTCAATTTTGTAATTCTAAACTAGTTTGTAGTATATAGCTTTTAAAGTTCATCTTAAAGTAATTGCAACTTATTTCACTTTTTGTTGCTAGATTTAAGGAAAAGTTTAAACTAACTTATTTATTTAGTTTTATTTAAAACTTTTATAAGAATTAAATTTCTTAAAGCTCTTCAAGCCTCATCAAACCATTAAAAAATTAGGAGAAGAATAATGTTTAAGGAGATTAACTAAACATTTATCACCCTTGTACGTACAGCAGTTAATCCTTCTATTATATAAATTTATGGCTAATTGCATATTGTAATATGATCTATAATATAATCTCTAAGCTATTAGAAATGGAAACTCAAAGAAACGCTACCAAATCTAATGAATAAGCATCAAATCACCTTTCTCTAAGGAACAAGGATAACATATAATATCTTAATTGCATAGAGCTAATAAATGACTATTATAAGAAGGGACATAAAAAAAATATAGTGAAAGCAAACATAAAAAGTGTCTTTTGATATAGTTAAATATGATTTTTTGCCTTATTGACCAAATGAGTTCATTACTTGGATTTTAGGATACACCACTTCATTATTCTCCATCATTTCCCATATATATCGTTGATAACAAGTTAGGTACAAATTGTAGGAGAATTCCTCCCTGGCATGACCGCATTTTAGATTAATACCAAACAATTTGACACGCCCAGTGGAATAACAATGCTAATAACACAAAATAGAAAAGAAATTGTTTTGCCTCCAACCTTGGAGGAAGAAGTCTTTATAGCTATAGGGAGTGAAGTCTTTGTATCCTAGATGATAGAAAATCTTAAGGCAACCTCACCTTTAGCTAACTTACTTGCAGGTGAGAACATAAAAATTATGGGAACAAAATGATGATGTTTGCACAAATGAAGTTCAATAATTGAAGCTAACACAAATTATGCAATTATCAAAATCAAAATATTGATAGAGAAGGTTGATAAATTTTCTATTGCTTTGATACAATTTGCTGGAAAGAATTTACAAGCTTTAGGAAAGCAGTGGAAGTAAGAGAATACAACTACCTTCAAGCTACCTCCTTTATAGATGAAAGATACATCCTTCCACATAAGAGAGAGGATATTCCTATAGTGCCTTCTTGCATAAATCTTGGTAAATGTCAATATCCAATCAAGCCCCAAATCCCTGGTAGAAAAGGATTTGGTAATGAGGTTTAAGGTAATGGACCACAATATAGTTTGGGAGGTAACATTCCAAATATAAACTGTAATCCCATTATGAACCCATTATAAATGAGATTACAAGTTGATATGAAAGTAGTTAGAGAGGTAGTTTAGGGATTGTATGAGCCTGGTTTAAGATAACTTGGCCATCCATAATTCTACAAGCCATATTCAAAATAGATTGATAAGAAGAATCCCTATCCTTGTGGCTATAGAATTCTCAAATTTAACTTGTTTTCTAGGGAAGGTGATCAATCTACCATTGAGTACATCACTGGATTCACCATACAATATGGAGTATTAGCCAAGTATGAAAACTTAAATTACTTTAATCTTAGGATATTTTTTAATTCATTAATAGTAATCACCTTTTCCTGGTATGCCTTGTTACCCAAGAATTCTATTTTTTTATTGGGATGAAATGGAAAGATTATTTCATACTCTAAATTTTCAAGATTGAGCATGATTTAACAGAGCTAAGTTGTTAAGTGTAACTTAGAAGAGTGGTGAGAATGTTAATATGTTCATCACTCGTTTGAAATAAATGAGAAGTTAATGTCAGATCGTGTTTCCAAAAATTGAATATATAAAATTAACTCAAAAAGGGTTGGACATCAAATTGCGAAAGAAATTTAAGGCATAAAATTTTATGATTTCTATGAATTTGAAGTAAAAATTTTCAAATATAAAGAGCCCTTAAGGAAGAAGGTCACAGTAAGAAGAATATGTTAGGCACTTATGCTATTAAGACAAATTCTTACGATTCAATGGTAGCTGAAGTCAATATCTATAGAACTTGCATTTGCCCCTCCTTTGAGGGTAAAACTCTGGAAGTCAAAAAGAAAATCCAAGCTCCATTGACCCAAGTTCAATACACCTTTAACACTTCTAAAAATAGAGGAGATATTTTGTTATTTATTGTAAGAAAAGTTTACCACCTTACCCCTAGAGCATAGAATTCTTATGAGAAAGGAAATTATAGGAAGAGAATATTACAAATATCACAATACTTAGAGCCACTGGATAAATTTATATTAGAGATTTAAGAATATGATTCTAAAACATATCAATAAAGGAATTTTGATGTTCACTGAAGCTTACTAGACTATACTAATTGATGAAGATTTGTTCTTACCAATGACAACTGTTAACGTAATTGAATTCAATTTACACCTATTGTTAGATGTCAAAGAGAAGTTTAAAACTATGTAAAGTAATTTGGCGTCAACATCGAATCCATGAATAGTGGTTTTTATTCCTAAATACAATACCAACTTAAGGAATTGGGGCTAGCAAATTTCCTATAATTGAACAAAAGGTATAAACATCAAGGAAAAATCATTAAGTAGAATTTCCCCAAGGTTTATAAGCAAAGAAGTTATCCTCAAATTCTTAGTTATCAGCACAGATAACCCATATTTATGGTACCACCATAAGTTCCACCATCTAGATATTGGCAACAAGTAAGAAAATTAAAGAATTTAATAGAATTCTTTTTTAACTCAAACTAAAAGAAGACAAATATAACAACAGGGATCCATTACCAAAGTTAAGAAAAATAAACCAGTATTGATAAAAGGAGACAAATTAAAAAAAGTCATTTTGTGTGCAAAAATTTTTCTTTGAAGAAAGTACAACGGAACCTAGTAATAAAAACTAAAGGGTAGAAGTCATCAGTGAAAAGTGAGATAAGACACAAGTGAATTCTAGATTTCACAAGAAGTTATTATTTTGAGAGCTAAAAAGAGGATTCCAATAAGTTCATTACGATTAGGGACATTCCTATTCAAGTTTCATATACTGTTTCATTCATAAAGCTCCTAACTTTATTTTACAAATTTAGTGTAAAGAGGGAAGAAATCCCTTCTAATAAAAGAGAATACAAAGTGTTAGTACTAGTAACAGGACTAGGAATTCCTTAGAAGGTGGTATTAGAAAAGGCCAACTAAGGTTATCACACTATATATAAGACCTTTATATATTAAAGCTCGTACCAATAAGATTCTAACTTCAAGAATTTTGGTGGACAATAGGTTAATAGTAAAAGATGATATCTTTTATAACCGAGGTATATGTTATTGTATTCAATTTTGAAACTAGTAGGGAATGGGGAAATCTCTCTATAAATATTACAGTAGGTAGGAAGAATTTGTTAACCACATTCTTTATCATTGACATCTATGCTATTTACCAAATCTTATTGAGTCAAGATTCAATCCACACCAATTATAGCATTCCGTCCGCTCTTCATTAGCTTTTCCTTTTATAGAAAGGAAATGAAGTGGAAATAATTTAGGTTGATTCATAGCCATTCCATACTAAATTTGATATGGTGGAATCAAAATCATATCAAGATCATGTAAAGATGGTGTAAACTCAAAATTCATCTTAGTATAAGGAACAAAGGAAAGATGAAAACAAACCCTAAAAAAATTTGTAAAAGCAACTACCATTGTGCTTGTTTCTAGGATGATGAAGGTTCCTATTATAGAGGAACTTAATGAGTGAATTCTTATAAAATGAATGGGTATTATCTGTAGTTGCAAAAAATAAATATTGAAAACAAATCTTGTAAAATTCAGATGAAATAAATGGATGTAATAATACAAATTAGTTTTTAAAGAAGAGAGGAAATACAAATGATTGATGATGGTGTACAAGAGTTGAAATCTACTCCTAAAAAATTTGATGAATGTGAAGGTTAGAATCAAGAATCATTAGAAGAAGTGAATTTGGGTAATTTGGGAGAATTTTGGGGAGTCCTTATTAATAAAGACTTAGACTTAAAGATAAAGTTTGAACTAGTGGAACTTCTAAAATAAATCAAAGACTATTTTGCTTGGGACTATATTGAAATGCCAGGATTGAGTAGAACATAAACTATGAATGAAATCAAAATTTTGCCTTCCTCATCAACTTCCTAAGTGATGATCAAAAGAAGTTAAGTTGAAGGTCAAAGAAGAAAATTGAAAATTTATGTAAGGCTGGTTTTATTAGACTAACCAAATATATTGAATTGTCAACTAATGTGGTGCCTGTAGTCAAGAAGAATGGAAAAATAAGAATTTATGTAGACTTTAGAGATTTAAATGCAACCTCTCTTAAGGATTTATATATAATGTCGATTGTATAATTTTTAATAAATGTGACGACTCGGTATTCTTTATTCTCTTTCATGGATCATTTTTTTATATTATATCCAAACTTTTATAGCCAAATTGATATTTCTAAAATAACTTTTAGATGTCTAGGATCAATCGAGATATTGAAGTGGGTTTTAATGCCTTTTAGTCTAATCATTGTAGGTGCAATATATTAGAGGTCCATGAATGCTATTTTTCATAATTTGATTGGTCATTCATTGGAAGTTTACATAAATGATATTTTAAAGAAGTCAAATAAGAGTATAGATCATATCCAAAATCTACAAGTAGCTTTTTGTAGGATGAGAATACAAAAACTAAAGTTGAATAGCTTAAAGTGTGTTTTTAGAGTGAAAGTAGGGAACTTCCTCGGATTTTTGGTTCACAATAGAGGAATTACATTGGATATTAATAAAGCAAAGCCATTCTCGAAGTAGAACCACCTCAGAATAGGAAGGAGCTTCAAAGGTTTTTAAGCCAAGTGAAATAAATAAGAAGGTTTATTACTAATTTGGTAGGAAAAACAAAATAATTCTCAAAATTGTTAAGGTTGAAGAAATTTGAAGAATTATAGGAGGAAAGGCATCAGGTGACAATTAATAATATCAAGAAATACTTAACTAGGTCCCCAATATTGGTTCCCTTTAGAAAAGGAATTATATGAAAGTTATATATCTTTGCAGCGAAAGAATCTATTAGATGTATGTTAGCCCATAGTAATGAGCCTAGTCATAAACAAGTTTTTTATTATTTAAGCAAAATTCTTATCCCAACAGAAGAGAAGAACTTACCCATCATTAAGTTATGTGAGATGTTGTATTTTGCTTGTTCAAAATTAAGGTATTACTTATTGTAAAATAAAGTCTTTATAGTATCATAGACTGATTTAATGAAACACATATTGAATAAGTTGATCCTCTTATGAAATATTAGGAAATGGATTATGACTCTTATAAGAATTTAACTTGATATATTATCCTAAAAATTCTATAAAAGGTTAGGCACTTGCTAACTTTTTAGCAAGCCATCCTTCATTCAAAGTAGAGGATAAGGGACGTTTAGTCCTCAATCGTGAGAAAAAGTTATAGGAATTAAAATTTAATAGGTATACTACATAGAAGTCTACTGCTATTGGAATAGTCATAATTATAGCAAATGGAACAAAACTCTTCTCTCCCCTAAAATAAACTTCCTATGTACCAATAATTAAGTAGAATATGGAGGGTTACTAATTGGACTAGAATTTCAAGTTGATTTTTAAGCGAAAGAAATTATAATAAAGGGAGATTCATAATTAGTTTTATGCCTAGTGGCAAAGGAATATAAATGCATGAGTTTAGCTTTATCACCTTATTATATTGTTGTTATCCAATTGCTAGAATTCTTTCATAATATAGAATTTTAACATATTATGTGAGGTGAAAATTAAGAGGAAAATATACTTTCACAAATAGCATTCAGGTTGAAAATTTCCAAAGACTTAGTCAATAAGTTTATTGTGGTATAATGAAGGTCTCACCCATCTATTTATATGAGAGGAATTTCACTAGAAGTCTTCAATATTGATAAAGAAGTTTCACACAATTAGAGGTCAGAAATTAAAGACTTTTTAGAAAACCCTAGTAGGAAAATTTCATTCAAACTTAAGTAACAAGTGCTTCATGCATGTCTAATACACCAAAAAAAATAAAACCCGACTCTGCACTACTAAATTTGTAATAGTGTTAAGAAAGGATCATATCCACAAAAGTGTGTGATTAGGGGTTTGGTTGAATTCAATTTTGCAATAAAATGAAATAAAACTATGGAAGACAAATCAAATCAAACAATATACAATTGCAAGGATTAATCAATTAATTTTAAATCTAGTTCTCAGTTTAATCTTAAGCTTTACTCGAATGTGCATAATTAAGCGTCATATTGTTCTCATACCTCTCTTTAAAACTATTAACTTTAGATTAACAAAAGGCTTTGTTAATTCATTTTTCCTTAGCTTGTAACCAATTAAAACAAGTTCTTTAATTGTTTGTTCTTGCCCAATAGTTTCATTTTCTAAGGAATCAAATTCATTTTTAGCTCTTAAATTTTGGTTAGAAGATTCTTGCCTTAAGTTTCTTTCGCATTATAACCCATTCTACGATGATGTAAGGGGCCTAATAATTATATATCCTAATTTTGGTAAGATTTTTCAAAGGAAGTAAAGACTTCTTAGCAAATAGAGGATGACTGAGTTGTAGACCTAACATATAACAACATACTTAGAAAAGAACTACACTAAATTTGATTAAGGAATTGCAACTCTACTATATGTTAAGCGTAAAAGACTTATTGAATCTCAATAGTTCCTTATATTTGATCATTAGTGGGGCGTTGGAAGCAAGGTTAGGAGAAAGATCAAAGAAGTGCAAGTTGAAGACCTCTTCTGGAGTCATCATTATAAATCATCCTTTGTTTGAAAATTATAAAATAATTCATTACTAGACTAGCATACTATCTTATAGAATAAAGGAATTATTGTCTCACCTTTAATGAAGAAATCTCAATAGCTTTTAGGTTAGAAGAAGTCTTGATCCTTGTAGATTCTAGTTCTAAAAGAAAAGGTGGAATAGAGAGGTTCAATATTATGTCAACTGGAAAAAGGAGATAAAATAGTATGAATTCATAATTGAAATGAAGCTAAAGTAATAAAAGGATGTTTTATACCATTGTTGACTTTTTCAAAAACCTTTTCAAGAGTACAAGAAATCCCTTCTAAAGGAAGAGTGCCTTTTATAGAGGGTTTAGTGGGCACAGGTTTTTTTGAGCAATTTGGAGGAGGAGCGAGTGGAGTTCCTTGTAGAAATTCTTGGAGCCTGAGTTTGGCATCTTTTAGAGTTTTCTTTTAGGGAGAGGATTATGAGCTAAAGAAGAAGTAAGACTTTTTTCTTTGTTTTCATTATCTAAGATTCCAAAATCTATAAACAAATAAAATTTAAGAAAAATTTTAAGGAATTAAGAATACACAAGTAAAGTGGGAATACTTTTGAGCAGTGTAGTATCAAGCCAAGGAACTAAACTTCGAAAGCTTTTTAGCCACCAGGAGTGGTAAGCTTTTGTGTCAATGATATTGACAGCAATAATCTTGTACTTCAAAATGAGATAGTGATCTAAAATTTTCTGGAGTAATATATCGTTCATAACATTTGCTTCGAAAGGAACTCCTATTAGATGGTCTAAACAATGTATAAAAAAAGGAATTCATAGAGATAGGCCTAGTTGCTTACTCCAAAGGTAGGTGAGATACACTTCAAAATCCAAGGTTATGATAGAAGGGATAAGTTTGAGGGCTTTATCACACCAATAATGAAAACTATAGGGATGGTATAAATGAGGAAAATCTTTTAATAATCATCCAAATAAGAGGATTTAAAAGTTTTGAAGATTCTTAACTAGTAATGCCTTTTGGAGAGGTCTCTAAAAAGGATTCAGCTGATCTATACACTGAGAATTTGGAGATAACAAAATACCAAAGATGTATTTGGAAGACTTATTACAGAAGCTAGTAGATAATTGAAGGCCCAGAGAATTAGGAAATTTAGGGTCAGAAGAAGGTAAATCTTTTTATCTCTAAGTTCAAGAAAATAAAGAAAAGAACAAAGTTGGACAAACCACATAGACAGGTTTAGATGATACAAAAGAAGGTTAGACAGGCATCTCTTTAAATTTTTGTAAAGAAAAACCAAATAAGATAAAGCAAAAAGTAAATAACTTACCTGAAGCTATTGCTTTACAAAAAGGAAGGAAGTTCAAGCTGAGTTTATTATTAATAGGGAAAAAGACAAACCATTTTCAAAGAACCCAAACAATTTTCATATGTTCTTCTTCAAATAAAGGAGTTTATGAAGAAGTTTAGTTATTTAACAATCTAGAATAAGAAGAATATTTTAAAAAATGCCATAATCTAAAGAAAGAGCTTTTTCAACTAAGAAAACAAACTCCTCCTTAATAATAGGCAATCTAGTTAAAGAAAATGTCTTTCAAAGAAACAGAAGTGTGTCTAAAAGGAAAGATAAGAAGGTATATGAAGAACTCAAGAATTTCAAAATCGCAGAAAAAAGATTATGTTAATACTCTATACAATCCCTTTAGTTATAAGAGGCTCTTCTAGGTCGAGTGATATGATAGGAATGACCCCTATACTCATTTAACCCATTCGTCTACATTCCTAGACCATGATTTTAAGGATTCGAGGACCTAAAACAAAATGAATTGTAAAGGAAATTTTGAATTCCTTATTTAATGATTATAAAGAAAAATTTAAATTACTTGTTCCTTCTAAATAAGGGAATGATGGATGAGAAGAATCAATAAGTAGGGGCATCCCAATAGTAAAAGGGAGACCATAATCATGGTCAAAGTGTGAACACCATTCTATGGTGTTAAAAATAGGAGTTCAAGTGTTAAAGTTAGTGGGTTAAAAGGAAAATTGAAATATCTGATTCTTATGAAAGTTAGGAGAGGCTTAAATGGAATTAAGACTACTTCAAGTTAATAGCTTGTAAAAGAAGTGAAATTAGGAAATTCATAAGGATTTTTGAAAAATACTGAACTTAGAAATATACATCGATGGCGTTCAGCTTAACAGAATTAGTTGAAGAAGAGAAAGAAGCATAGTAAGAAGAAATTATGGTCACAAAAGTTGTAGAAGGAGAGTATGCAAGTTAGAAAAGAAGTTGAAAGACTATTTAAAAGCTAAATTGAAAAGCGGAGCAGTAATGAGGGGATTTTATAGTATAGAAATAGTTGAATCCTACGGAATACAAAAATATTGAAATTTAAATATATTTACTATCTTCTGTAATAGAGAGGGAAATAAAGGTTTTAAATTTGAAATATCTTAATGCAATCCTTGGATTTGACATTTCTTATCTATGAAAGATTGTTTGAGATTTAGTAGACTCCTCATAAATGAGGTTACTTGGGCTTAACTTATAAGCCTAGAGCATGACAAGCTATTGGAATAGAATTCAAAGTCCAGTTTGAAAATTAAGAGAAGTTCTATATCATATGTTTGGTTTATTTAACCATAACTATAAAAGGGAAATTGTTGATAGCATAAAGTAATTCAACTTACTTGGCCTAGAATTAGTGGAGAATTCCAGGCAGTTAATACATAATTAACATATGTTTTAAATAATAGTGATGTAGTTAGCTAAAATATAGAGGAATGGACAGAAATTTAGGAAGTTGCTTTAGGTAGAAGTATAGAATATGGTAGTTAAGAAAATGGTGGAAGACAGTTAACGAGACATATTTAAGTGAGATGGCAGTCAGGAAGTTAAGCAGTTACAAAATTTTAGAATGTGAATAGTACCTAGCAGTTAGCTAAAATATAGAGAAATAGGCAGTCATGGAAAAATTTTCTCAACGTTGAAATGAGTATAAATTCAAAGAATATATATATTGACATTAAGAAGTTAGGTACAAATTCTAGGAGAATTCCTCCCTAGCATATCTGCATTCTAAATTAACACTAAACAGATAAAGAAGCAAATCTCCAAGGTTGATACTCCATCCTTGTCAAGCATTCTTGCCCCTAGTATCACCATTGAGGGTAATGAGTTGGAGAACCAAGCTTACCAAGAAGTTTTATTAAGAACTGTCCTTTGTCTAAGATGAAGTCTCAATTCATTAAGATTATAATTTTTATAATACCAAATTTATGAGATGATTTTATTATAAGCAACTCTAGCTCTATAGGTTGGGCTTTAACTCTAAAACCTTTATATAGATGATCACCTATAAGAAGGACTCATCTCTTAATAATAAATTCATTATTGCAAATAAGACGAGGTATGGAAGAAAAAGTGAGGCCTGGAGGAGCCAACCTATCCCCTAATGTTTTTTATGTCTTAAAAAGTAAGAGGCATTAATTTCCCTAAGAAACGACAAGCCCTAAGGGATTATATTCTAAAGCTAAAACCTATGTTTATTGGTATTTTGGAGTCTAAAATTAAGGCTGATCAAATTCTCTCTCTTAGTTTTCCCTTAAATTTTCCTTTAAATGAAGATTCAAACTAATAACTTCCTTACTTTATTAAGAAGTATCAACAGAAACTAAACTTGACATTAAACTGATATGATCGAACTCTTTACTCGTTTTTGATTGGTAATTAGAAAACAAATCATACCACAACTTTTTAATAATATGAACTTTAATTGAAGTTTAATCGTCAAAAAACTTTTTAAAATGATGTTCAATTATAGCAAACTTGTACCTCAGATCCAAAATAATATTAATCATGGTAATTACCAATCATATATCAATAATTATTAAATTATTCCACCATCCTTTTTATCATTGTTTAAATCACCTCATTAGAAAATGTGAGCCACTCAGATCATGCTAATTTGAGCAGTAGTATATTTTTGTTCTATGAACAACTTAATGGTAATGTTAAAAACCTTCAATTTTTGAAACTTTTTTTGTCAACTTCTACTACAAATATTTTGGTAAATAAGTGTACTTAAAATCACAGAATCCTAACCTGATAAATACATATATATACTTAAAGGTGCCATCAAGCATTTTGAATGTGAAATTCCACCTTGTTTGATAATCTAAACATAACTTTATAGTGTAATAAATACATTAATTATCTCATTATTTCTTCAAATTTCTTAACTTGTTTAGGTATTGTATGCTAATATACTATACTATCTCGAATTGCTTATCCCTTCTTTAATAATGTCCAACCTGTCCTTTATAATTAAATTTGTAACATGTGCATAAATACATATGAAAGATCCTCCTATTCATTAATAAACTCATGACCTTTATCTTACTCTTGACTTTGCAAACTCTAGCATCATTTGTTATACAAGTTGTCTAAAATTTTTATTGAAAATTTTATGGAGATGATTGATTTTTATTTGCAGATGCCTCGATGAAGCAAGTCTAAGTGAGAATGAAAAATTCTTACCCCATCAACACTATCATTCCATCCCCCTTAAAGGAAATAGTGAATTTTTAATAACCAAATAGTAGTGATGTCCTAATCTATAAAATAACCATCCAATGCACTTGTTAACTTATTGCTTATATGATAAGCTAAAATATAATGGTATAATTCATTTACAAGCAAGTTTAAAGATCAAATATAACAAAGAAAGAAAATCAATGTAAAAATAAAGATATATTTCTTAAAATTATTAACCTCAAGATATGACTACATAAATATAAATGTTTTTAATATAATGCGATGTCATAAACATGTAATCCTTCTTCTGGTTTCCAAATGTCCATCTATATGATGTGATTGTTACTTACCTATCATTAACTAACAACATTTTCAATTCGTTCTTTTTTATGTATCATAAAAATTTGAAGATATCATTCTTAATAGTATTCTAGATAAGGATCTTAAAACGTACAAAAGTCCTGAAGTCAATATGATCGAAAATTGAAATTGGATGTTCATGCCTAAAAATTTCCATTATAAGCAAATACTTAGAATTTTCACGATCATAAGTCGTAGGAGCCATTTCCTGTTTTCCTTTCATTAGATTAGGCATTAGAAGTATCTAACCTTTCTATAACATTATTCTTTAAATTCATGGTGCCATGATCATTTTCAAATATAAGGTTCCATTTTTCAAACTGCCATTAAGCATCTTTTGATAGTATTTACATTTCACCTTAACAATTCCATCAATCATTTTATTCTTTATAAAGTGATACCAAATATTACCTCTCAACTTTGAATAAAATTCATTTTATTCTATCCCATTATTCCTTTCATTTATTATAAGAACATCATTTGATTTGGAAAAATTACTTGCTATATGTGGCTTATTTGAACTTCTTATTGAATTTAATTATGTTAAAGGGTTAACTTTATCGATCTAAGACAATCATAGTTTCAACTCTCTATGTAAATTAATAAACAAAAGTAGCATAAATATCATATATAAGCATTTGTTGCTTCATAAAATAGTGGAAGAAAATAAAGAACATGTTTTAAAATGAATATAAAAGTAAGGAAATGAAAAGTTATACACATTATTATCAATCTAATTATAAACTTATAATACTTTCATAGATAAATAGAATGTAAAGCATTTTAATGTATTTAATCATTGAAGTATAATAAACAATAGATTAGAATATTTAAAATGGCTATTTGAGAAAATAAGCATTCATAAAATTAACGACAATTTATAATGATAAAATGTTGAAAACTATAGAGTTCAATTAAATTTAACTACTTCAAATCTTCACATTATATCAATTATTATAATAATCTTAGCTTACTCAATAGTGGTGTGTGCTATGAGAAGCTTGTTCTTTAGCTTGAAGAATATAACAACCAATTAACAAAGTTGATAACACTTAAACTAAAATAGTAATTTTATATAAAGTACTATCACAGCTAACTTTGACTAAATGACACTACAAGCAAGACATAAACCACCTATATGAAAAATCCATTAACAAGTTAGTTAGAAGATTCTAAAATCATTCGCAAATAAAGCTATTAGCTTTCTATTTAATAAAGAGCATCTTCAATAAGAAAAATACTAATAAAAAGAGACTAATCTTCTTATATACAACTTCCATTAATGTAAATGTAATAATATTAAATGAAAGGTGCTTTATTATAGGACATAGTAAAGATATATATGTTCAAAAGGCTAAAATCAGTAGTCTTTAATTTAATTTCACCCAAAAAAAATTAGAATAACTACATATTAGGAGTAAAAATTTCTTTATATATTGAGTCACTTACCAATAGTATCTAATTTAGGTGTTATCATTTAACATTGGGTGATTCACCAAAGAACATATTCCCTCAATAACATAATACATTGTAATATGATTGTGGGACAACATTGGTACATTAAATTAATAACAAAATGAAACCTTGAAAGAAATCCCAGCTAATCAATTATCCTTCTAGTTCCTAAATAACCTATTTAAGATAACCAACCTAACTTAAGATAACTATATAATTTAGATTTGTATTGCAATTGAAAGAGTGTGATGTTCTTTAGTGTTTAGAAACCCTAATGCTTAAAATTGAGAATTTAGGGATAATAAAGAAGAATAAGAGAATTAAGCGAGAGAAATTATTCAGTAATCTATTAACCAACATCTTTTTCAGTTGACAACTAATATAACGAATTAATTACCCTTTATATAAGGGCTAATGTAAATTATACTTGTCATTGTCTTAAGCAATCACTAATAGAAATGGTTTCATATTTCCTTGAAATCCCATTATTCTGCTCATGTAATAATGTTGTATGCACCAATATAAAAAATTTCATATTAATGCCACCATCTATGTCTTTACTATGAAGTTTTCTTGTAATATTGCTTCCATCCCTAGTAACCTTGTCTATAAGATTGATATCTAGATATCACTATTGTAAATTAAAAAAAATGCTCCTAATAATTATCTTAAGAATCTTTAGGAGAAAATTTTATTAAAAATTGGATAATAAGTCATTTCTTTTGTTGCAGTAGTCTTGATTAATAATTGCTATAGACAGATTGAGCATAATATTTAATGTCTATAATAACTGAGAACTTATATGAAAAATATGATGGATACGAGAAGTCATTGATAACTACAGCTTATAAGCTACTAATCAAATACATTAACGTACTAAAAATAGAATAAAGTATAATAATGAAAATAGACAATCATAAGATTGAATGAGGCTGTGTTGGCCTTATGGTTAAAACTTAAACTAAATCACCTATTAAACTTCTTTTGAGTTATATGTTTGTTAGTGAGCTGCTTCATCCTATTTTAAGCTTTACGCATGTGAAATTGAATTAATTTTAACCATTTTATGTTTGCTCAATGTTTGGTCAACCATTAAAAATTTGTAATCTCTAGAAAGGTAAGGAATATGAATGGAAGGAGGATACCCATAGAGTGCTTTAAGGAAGCATATTTAATTGTTAAATGATGGGTAGTGTTACATCACTATTTTGCCAATGATAACCAATAATTTCAATAATGAGGGTTGTTGCTAGTCATACAGAGAAAGTAAGTCTATATAGTTCTATTTAATACTTTAGTTTGGTCATTTGATTAAAGGTAATAGGAGATGGCATGATGTAACAAAACTCTTTGAAGTTTGAAGAATTCAATTTATAATACACTTTTAAAAACTAGATCATGATCAGTTACATTTTATAAAGACATCACATGAAACTTGAACACATAATCTACATAAACTTAAGTTACTTTGGCTATTGTGTAAGGATGAGTTAACAGAATGAAGTGCCTATCAAATACAATAAAAATAAGAATAACCATTAGATTTAGATAAGTTTTTCCATAATATCTAAACTCACATTTATCTATACCTACACTAAAATAGTTAACAATTATGTCATAAATTCCATAATGTTCACTTTCATCCCTCTCCAAAATAAGCATAACTTGATTCACTACAAGAAATTTGGTTTCAGCAACCAAATTCTCAGTAACCATAGTAAATTGGTTGCTAATTATATACATTTTGCAACCAAAAATTATTTGGTTGCAATATATAAGTTACATATATTTTTTACCGAACAATCAATATTTGGTGGCTATAGATGGTCACTAAAACTTACAATTCATGGATAATAATATAACGACCAAACTTAACAATTTTAGTGACAACTTTAATGGTCGCTATAGGAAATTATTAATAGCAACCAAATTAACAACTAACTGTTGAGTGGTCACTACAAGTATTTCAAATTTTCCATTAGCAACCAATAAATTTGGTTGCTAAATTTACATGACTTTTT
>JAOQMP010000007.1:16267368-16277405 GCA_027563575.1 Erythroxylum pedicellare
TAATTAATATATTGTGTTTTGTTTGATATGTAAAATACAATAATATTTATATGCATAAATAATTTTTATTACAAAATAAAATAAAATTAAAATTAAAATATTTTTTTATTTTTATATTACCAAATTTTATGAAGTTATTTAAAAAAAATCCTTTTTAAAAGACAGCCAATTAACTGATTTCTTGAAAAAATTCTCCTAAAAAAAGATCTATAGAAACTCTACTGATATAAGTTTAACCATATTAAGCATCTATAGCTTATCAATAGCTTTATTCTAAATGCAACATGTACACCAAAGGTAATGCATTCCTGAAGTTGCTAGAAGACATGACTTTATTTTGGCCAATGATCAATAATTCTCCTATAAGTAATAATTAAAAATCATATTATTGTTTGATCGAAGTGTTATACTCTTTGATAAGACAAAGTTCGCCATAAGTAACATGACTTCGCAGCATTTCGGCTGAATTTGTTTAGAAGATCTTGCTTTCCTTTTCTTTTCTCGCAGTCAATACCCCAAAGTAATTTTGCATTTCCAATTGAAAAACACAGTAACTGAAGTGTTCAACTGTACTGTAATTTTAAAAAAAAAAAAAAAGGGCCATAAGCTCCGTTCGTAAGAAGTCCCAATCTAATGAATCGGGCAGTAGATAGACCAAATACTGAAGAGTCCTGTGCATATTGGATTTAGCCAGGCCTGGTTAAACTAGCTCCACCGGTAGACCATACGACGCATCACGCATGGTTGAACTAGACCATATCCTGTTGCACATGCATTTTTCTGGCGCTCCTTCCTTTTCCCCTTCTACTTTGAGAAGAAATATTGGAGACGAGTGATTTGATCAAGGACGCTAGAGATATTTAAATATTGAAACTGAACCTCAGGAAGTGTATAAACCCGCAGTTGTATGCATTCCATCAAGAGGATCACATAAAGAGAAATACAGTTTGCGGCTTCTAACTCATGGACACTTTATTCAAAGAAGTCAACATGTACTTTGAATCGAGCAATTTGTCCCCATGAACAAATCATATTATTGGTGGGGAGAAGGAGAAATCCAAGTGTAGAGGACAAGAAGGAATCCACAATACTAATAAAAGTAGAGAAATCCATGTGTAGAGTACAAGAAGGAATCCACAATATTGATAAAAGTTGTCCCCAAGAATAATCTTCTCTTTGATGGGACAGAAGATCCTTGAAACAAATGAGAAAATTGGAAGGGATTGAGGCAAGAACGTACTAAAGTTTAGCACTCTCTTGCTGCGCAAATTGCTGTCTCAAGACCCTTCTCATTACCTTGTTTGTTGCCGTCCTTGGAAGAGAAGGAAGAGGCGCAACCTGAGTAACCTGCATTTTTAAAAATTGTCAAAAGATGTTGATTCCAACTGTCTGGGATTTTGAATGGAAAGATAGCCATGTGCAGTATGTAATTTCAATGGATACCCTGAATAAAGGATTTAACGTCTTCTGCAATGCTGAGTTGAAAGACTTCCTCAGCTGATCCAAGTCTAAAGTTGATCCATGAGAATCGTTGAACACAACAGCAATGACCAATTGTTCAGGACCACCCTGAGGAGGTGGCACCCCGATTGCTGCTGTCTCCAGGATACTACTATGAACTGCATTACAGATGCGCTCTATCTCAATGGAACTCACCTGTCATCCATAACAAAGACACATCTAGCTATAAATACTTTCCGACTAGCAAGGATGCCAGAATTCTTGCATTTGAGATGGTCAATAATGAATTGAACTCTTTTTTTGTGTTGTATCATAAGCACAAAGTACAACATATAAGCACAAAATACACACAAATTGCTATATATTTTCTTCAAAACAAGTTAGCAATATATGTTATACTTCAAATTACGTGAAAGAATACGGGTCAACATACATTATTTGACTAGAGGAGCTTCGTACAACTACCACCCAAGCTTTAAATGCTAATAATTACCCTAGCAAATCTATAAAGTACATTTAGTAAGATTTTTATCCACATCTTTCTTGTTGAAAGTATCATAACATCCAATATTTGACTCGTGCCATGCAACTTTAAAAATCTTCAACATCTAAACATAATGACAAAAAGTAATAGACATTTGCATGTCGAGTTTTATTTGTAGTTGTCTTTTCCTTAAGCCACACATCATACAGGGATGAAACTAGCACATTCCAAGACAGGAAAATCAGAAATTTAACTAGTTAACCAATTGCTTCTGCAAACTAGAGCCTGGTTTATATTAGATCTCCGAAAAGTATCCATTCCTGGGAAAGTCAACTGTTTATGCCAGAGCTTTATAAAGAGTTTCATCCATGAAGACAATCTCTACCTTGATACCACCAAGATTCATAGTGTCATCTGAACGACCATGTGCATGATAGTATCCTCTAGAAGTACGCTCAAAAAAGTCCCCATGTCTTCTGAGAACCTACATGGATTGAAATCCCGAAGGCTAAGCTAAAGTTGGTGAACACTAACCTTGGATAAGGCCATTTCAGAACACTCACCTTCCCATTACAAAGAGGCATTCCCTTAAAGTACACATCAAAATGGTCAGCATTCAGTAGTGTATTTGAAGCTCCAAACATGACAGGACCAAGTGCTAGTTCACCCATTCCTGGTGCATTTTGTGGCTGCATAGGAGGCAGAAACCAAGTCAATAGAATAGTAAACTGAGACATTCATCAAGTTGCAGCAAGAAAACATGGTGAAATTGGTTGAGAAACTCCATCATGATGAATCATGCTGTGAAGACACGTTATGAAAAGTTTTGAATCAATTATTTACTATAATCACTAGCACGCAGGTAGATTATTTTAGTCCTCAAATAGAAATTGACTAAATGCCAATGTAAACTTTTACAGGCATTCCACATTTTGAAATTAGAAATCAAGTAGCCTTTTTGGTAGCTAAGAAGATATTTTTAAAATATCAAGCCAAGATATATCAAAACCTGAACACGTATAACCAGTGTGATTTTTACCACAAAACTGATTGACCGTGCTTAACCGTGACAACATTTGGAAATTCTACGAAGGTTTAAGTTGCTACAGGAAAAGCGATATGGCTATACACCAAATATATACAACCAACATCGGCTGTATTTAATACTTGTTTTTGGATGGTTCAGATCCAGTCTAAAGAATTTCAGTGCTTACAATTGGATGACCATCACCACCAAGTATAAACAAGCTGCAACCCATTGCAGGAGTACTAAAGGCAGCAACTGATTGAGGCTGCAAAAAGGACCCTGTGACAAATCCACCACCAATTTCTGTACCTCCACAATATTCAATCACAGGTTTGTAGTAAGCCCTTCCCATTAACCATAAGTATTCATCTACGCTTGATGCTTCACCAGTGGAGCCAAAGCAACTACAGGAAGCAAGAAAAACAAAACACATCCCCAGTTGATACAAAATTTTAAAAAAAAGCTTAAACCAAATAAAGAAGAGAATAGGACTAGTCAGAGTTATATGGTGTTTTTTACTGTCAATTAAAAAAAATGCCATGAGTAGGAACAATAACTTACACTTACCGAATAGTAGACCAATCACAGCCAGATGTGGAGTTTGCACTTTTCCATGAACGGACAATACTGGGGATCACACCAAGCATTGTTACCTTTGCATCCTGAGCAAATTGCAGAAGGATCATACATGAAGTTCCAGACATGCCCAATTTTGGGAAACTATGGTTTAAGGTCATGCCTTAATGAAAGTTGCTCATGCACTCAACAATCTTCAAATTCCTTTCCTCAATACTAATCCATATCTAATCAAAGATTTGAGAAAAACAAATTGACAAGACATAGCAATGATGCATAATAGCTTCTGCAAGATTTTCAACTTAGCATCCCAAGTCTACTACCTATCCTGTACTTGAACATTATGTTTGTTAAAAGCTATTTTAAAACTTTTCTTCAGAAATTTATTTGACAGATTCGAGAGATTTACATCATAACCTCCCATTTGTGTACACGCAGTTTCCTTGGCTATTGTGCTTGCCCGAAAAGAAAATTTCAGAAGAGGGAAATCTAGTTTACAAGGCATCTTGTCAAAGCAATAGATTTTGAAGATAAAAATAAACAATACAGGCATGGACCATTATGCTCAAAATAAAGGATGGCAAAACAAGTTCAATAGAGAGAAAATGGGAAAAACCAAAAAGTGGCTGCAGAATTGATAACCTATGTTGTTGGGCCCATAACAAAGTACAATTGATGGAAGCTTAACTGAAGTACAATAAAAAGATATTGGATCCTTAATCATATGCCTAAGATGACGTTAACAGTTGTTTTCTAAGAGCACATGCACAAACTTTTCCCTTATGTCAACCGGTACGAATACAAGATTAATAGGTTAAGATAATTGGAACTAATGGGAATGAGAGATAAAAGTTTCTTTGTTTCATAACAGGCACCAATAAATGGAGTAGAACACAGACCTGAACAAATTTGGCAAAGCCATGTCCAAGGGGGGATCCATTATATAACGCAATTGAAGCCCCATTCAGCAATGCAGCATATACTAACCAAGGACCCATCATCCAACCAAGATTAGTAGGCCAAGCAACAACATCACCTTTTCTAACGTCCATGTGACACCATGCATCTGCAGCAGCCTTCAAAGGAGTAATGTTGGTCCAAGGAATTGCTTTTGGCTCCCCTACACCAGAAAAAAATTTCAGTTAGACCTGTCAACATTCACCATTCGCTCTGATTATTGAGTTAAGGTACTCATGCTCAATAGTTTACTTAGCTTTTAATCCTTTCAATATATTCCACGTGGGTAAAATATCAGGAGTCACAAACCTAATCTTACAGATCTGGATGTTTTTACTAATATCAGTAGCCATAACTTCATTCAGAGCTCCACAACAGTGCAGAATGAATCTGAGATCTGAATTTTGAAATAATATCCTTTTTAGTTTAAATAGAAATTAAAAGTTACACAGCTAAGCCAAAAACGAAAAAGGAAAAGAAGTTTTTCTTAGCAGAATTTCTGAAGTTATTTTGAATTTAGTCAGATGGCGGTTGACTAATAATTAAATGTCTTAAGCTTAGTCCAAGATGTACTGAAATCAAGAAAGCTCATGAGCATACCTGTAGTTCCAGATGAGAAAAGGATGTTTGTAAATCCTTCCACTGGTTGCTCTACAGCAGCAAATTCATTTCCTCTGCAAGTTTTCAATGGCAAGAAAATTAGCATTGTACTTTCCAAAAAACAAATTAGCATTGTACTTTCCAAAAAACATTAGCATTGTGAAGGCTTCAGAAAGACTAACTTCGAACCAAAGAGTTCATTCATCAAACTCACATGCAATTTCCTGAACGACTGCCCCAAGAAAGTGCATTATGTTGTTATCATAGACTATGATTAATATAAAACAACAGGGGATAACAAAAGAAACCCTTTATCCTCTATACTAAATCACAATCAACTCATTACACATGTCAAGAGACTGTCATAATAGTTAAAGTGAAATGCAATCCACACAAACTGAATAGCTACATATATATTCTGAAGATCAAGAACAAATAAATGTTCTTCAAATTTTATTGAAAGTTAAGAACGGTTGAACAAAAGGAATACATATAAGAATGGATCATGAATCAGGTTGATCCTACACCTTTAAGATAAAATCTATACCTTAAATTCTTTACTCCGTCTACAAAATCATGCCAAGAAATGTCACCATCACGCAACTTAATGCTCAGGCTAGAACCTTTGGCTGGAACAACAATGGCCTTAGGTGCCACAGCATCCACAACTCTACTGTAGGATTTAAGAGTACATTGTGAGATAAATTAGCAAAAACTTAGGTTCAAGAATGAGGAGGGATGATAAATAGAGCAGCCAAGCAATTGAGAATTTCACCTATACAAGGGAATACTTTTATCACCACGACATATAAGATCCTGGACATGAAGAGTCAATATAAGATGCTTCAGCAATGAACATTTTCTGAATACATCTTATCGATAAAAAGTCAATCAGAAAAATCACCTTAAAGGTTGGATCCAAGACGCTCTTTATTAAAATATAACAAAGATTTGAAAAAGAAAGCCTCCATTTACATCTATGTGACCACCTTAAGGTAGTGCTCACTAATAACTGAGTCTTATTCATTTCTCTTTCTAAACTTATAGAGAAGACAGTAAAAAGAACTCCAAGCCATGGTTTGAGTACATAATGAATCTACTGAGAAATAAATATAACCTGTGTAAATATAGCCTTTGCCTTTGAAATTGTAAGCCTTGTTGATATTTCAGCTGAAGCAAAACTATCAGCAATAGATACAACAACATATCCTGCCAGAACAATGGCAAGGTAGATAACTACAGACTTGACAGTCATTGGCATGTCAACTGCAATTGAAGATCCTCTATCCAGACATAGTTCATTTAGTGCGTGTGCAACCAACCTACAAGGATATAGTGCAAAAGAATATTAATTCATAAATGTCAACTGCTAAAAAAAGCAATTACAAGTAAACAAACATTCAAAAAAAATTAATAGAAGCCAACACACAGTGGCTTTGCTACTTGCTAGAAACCCAGAAGTCCTCAAAATTAATTGCATCACACGGTTTAAAATCTAAACTATGGTCACCCTTCAAATAACTGTTTAGAAATTATGGCCTTTTAGCAAACGATTTAATAGAACTTATTTCAGTGAGTTGTATCCAATCACAATCAACTGTTGCACTAAACAAAATGTCAATAGCAAGCCATCTAAGGTAATGGCCCAGTATTACTGAACTCAGCTCCTAGCAATTGATGGCAACAGTTTGATTCTCCTTCGCCACTGGTCTCAAGTTGTAATAAAAAGAAAATTTCTTAGTACAACTCACATCCACTAAGTTGTAATTCAAACTAAAACAAGATCTAAGAAATGCAATGCTTTTATCTCTTTCCTATTATGTATTATGTCATCGTTACTCCATAAGCTTTAACATAAGATGATGGCTAGGAATGGAATATCAACATAGTAAAACATATTCATAATAAAACAATAAGGAGGCCTACTTAAACCCCTCCATTGATTGTGGGAATATCTGAGTACAAACGTCTTCTAAAAGTGGCATCAGAAAATTTTGCTGAGTGGAAGCAATTATAAGAAAATGGCTATAGGGTAAAAGTAACATACCAAACCTCTGCGCGCAATTCCTGGAGTGTCATGCTGCTTACAGGCTGATCATCATTTCCTTCATCACGCCATTTTATTACAACATCATTCAAAGTTCTCTTAGAATTCAAGTTCATGCAGTTCTTTGCAGGATTAAAATATGCTCCAGGCAGCCAATGGCCACCTGGGGTAGACAGATTATCACGGAAAATACATTCTGGAGGTACTGAAAATGAAATGCATAATTCGTCCAATACAGTTTTCCAATAGACCTGACAAATAAAGAGAAACAAAAATAATTAGAGAATCATAAAATGACATGATGGAAATGTTTGAGACATTTGCCTTTTCAAGAGTTCTGAAAGGATACATGAAGAAGTCTTACCTCAGGGCTCAAGACAGAGAACTCTTGAAAATCTGAGAAGTTTGCTATGGGGTCTTTGTATCTAGAACCTAGAAACTCATTGCCATTTCTCTCCAAAAGCTGGCCAATGTTTGTAAACCTTGCGCTCTCCCTAACCATGCATCAAGCAGCATTAAAAATTTTAAAAAGGAAAAGCTATCTTCATAACACAAATACAGAAAACCCAAAAACTAATGTACACACAATTTTATGTTCAAGTGTTGCATATGATTAGAAAACAAATATCATTCTTAATTATCCAACTAATAGGTCGTACATCCAAGTACAAATAGAAGAGTTAATTAGTAGACCTTAAGAAGCATAAATCATGAACTACGAAAAAAACTATATGTAACAACATATCAGATTATTCATGCTTAAATGACTTGATATGTACAAATTATTTAACAAAAATACAAACAGGAAACATGATACTAAATTATTCATGCATGGTCAACTCAATCAAGTACAAATCATTTACAAAGAAATACTAACAAGAATCATAAGGTCTGTAGAAATTCCGATGTGTTCTTGGGAATTATAAGAAAGGAAAAGATTCTCGTATTGGTTCTTGCAAATCCATTTCATGGTTTGGTATTAGATATCAATGCTACCAAGTTTTCAATTCGAACCATATATAAAAGAGATTTTAAAATTACGTTTTTTTAATTATTATGATACCATCAATACATACAATTTTAATTTAATAGTTAATATTTGTTTTATAAAAAATAAAAGCGGGTGGTGGGGAAGAGAGTCAACCGAGCGCTTAATCAAAAGAAAAAACGGAGAGGCACCAAACGGTACGTTTCGCAGCAACTCTAGTGAGTCTAATCTTGGTCTTGGCAAGTGGCACTAGCAATGCTTGCTCTAAAAAAGCAATGAATATATGTAATGGGAACAAATATCTTACGGGTCGGGCGACCAGGTGGGAGGATCGGGGCCGAAGTCTTTGAAGCAGCCATAGTACATCATTTGATGGAGGGAGAAAGGGAGGTCTGGGGTGAGCACACGCTTCGAGATGTGTGTCCACGTCTCCGGAGTAGCAGCCCCATAATTACCGACGATTTCGGTTACATCTTGGTGAAGCTTCTGGGCCGCTGCGGAAGGAATCCCCAGAGCTTCGATATCGGAGGCGGAGATAGCATCAAGAGATTTGTAAATCATACCGATGAGAAAGAGAGAGCGAGACAGAAGTGTACTAGCTGAACTGTTGGTACTTTTGTTGGAGATTAGGGAGGTGGGAGAGATGATAAGAGGCTTTTCGACTTGTTTTGGTTTGATAGGCTGTATTATTATCTACAACTACAAAGTACAAACTCAACACACAGGAGAATAATTAAACAATTTGCAAATATCATATTCTTCACTGTTGTCTGTTGTTGTGTGATAACGATACCTTCTGGCTTCCTTCCCCGTTCCCTTACATAGCTCATTTGCGTTACCTGACACGTATGATATTCTGATACCATAGCATAATATATATACAATGTCTTGGGTATTAAATTTTATGTATTTTTCTTTAATACATTTTCTTATTTTAGTTTGAAGGATTTGATTGAAAAATTATTGAAAATAAAACAATTTAATTATAATTCACATTATAATTATAACAACATTAAACAGACAAGTTTATGAATTCTAATTAAATTATATATGTCATTATTTGGAGATGATATTGATTTTTAACTTGACAATATTAAAGAATTAATTATATAAATAAACATTAATAAAATAGGGGGGAAAAGCCATTTAACAACCTAAAAGTTGGTGCTTTGAACACCGGTTTACTTATTTCGTCAGTTAGTCAATATTATACTAATTATAAGTGTAAAATCTAGTTATAGCTAGTACCGACAAGTACAGATCGATTCCACGACGATAGTGATCACTAATAATTACATTTTTCCTATTATTTAGCCTATATATTGATTTTAGATTTTTTTATTAAAAGATACTAAAACTAAGCAGGTAGAATAAAATAGGTAATGTAGTTGAATAGAGGATTAAGGAAGTACTTATGAAATTATCGATATCGAGAATTAGTATCTAGGTTCCGATTTTTCCTTAAACCCTTAATAGATTGATCTTTTATTACTTAATTGTTTTGATTGATTTTTTGAACCGTAGAGATTCTTATAATATGCTAATAGCTGAACTTGAGACTACTAACAATTAATCCTAAGATTTTCAACCGAACTACTTAAGTTAAAGTTTGTAGGATTGCTTTATTGATTTGTGAATCCCTCTATTATATTTAACCTTAATTTAGAAGACATATGTCATCATATCTCTAGGGTTGCAATCAACTCCTTCCATTTACAATAAACCTATTTGAACCTAGGATTTCTCATTCTCTACATATGAAATCAGATTATGATCTAATATTCCTAGGTCTATTAGAACATATATTAACAAGTAATTGGATTGCAACAAATTAATCAATTAGTTGCATTAATAAAAGAGTCAACACATGTTAAGGTATCAAAATGGGTTTCATCTA
>JAOQMP010000007.1:16289255-16303651 GCA_027563575.1 Erythroxylum pedicellare
TTAACCAGAGAATGGAAACAACTATCCTTAAACTGAAGGATTCACTCAATAAGAAGAAAACGAAATTATTACACCTATAACAACAAGTGGGAAGTGTAACTAAAGAAATTAATCAGTTAAGAACAACCATTGACCTCCTTGAAAAACAATAACTATCTATTGATCAACCACCAAGTGTACGACCAACCATCCAACCAATTACTCCTTAACAAATTACCCAAATAGCTTTACCTAACATTCTCAAACATACTATTCCAACTACCAATCTATTATCAAACACAGCTACACCTGTTCACCCAAAAAAGATGATTTCAAAGAATCCAAAGTTTATGATATATTCAATGGACATGGCTACAATATATGATGAATGACATAAGGCTATCATCCATATTCATGGAAAACCCTCAAATATCCATCAAAGCTATACAAATTGCACTTAAGTAGAAAAGGCCTTGGTTGAATTAAAAAAACCATCATTAAAGCCCCATTATAAACAAGCTCTGGAAAAACAACCATCAGACTCTAAAATGAAAACCACGGGAAAACCTATCAACATGGAGAAAATAAATGCCGTCCTACCAAAGCTCTCAAGGAAGAAATGAAAAAGATTATTTATGAAATCTTTTATAAATGCTTTCAAGCACTGAATGACTGGAAAGAAGATCAAAAATATTCCTAGAGAATATTCCTTATAGAATACAAATTGGCATAAAGATGTTTCTACCATTTATGGGGAGGCAAATCATTATTTGATCTCATTTATTGATCTTAACTAATCTTGACTATCCATCTACCCGTATAAGTTACACAATGTGTAAAATAACTTGCTTTTTCCATTTTTAGAGAGTTGTTAGAGAGATAAAAGCATCCCTACTTTCGTATATCTACATATCTTCTTAAAAGGATTTTAACATTAAAGTGTATACAAATGTATCTTCTTCTTTTTTTAAAGTAAGATTACAACAATTCATCCTTAAATTTTACGAGTTATAGAGAGTAACCTAAATGGTAAGAGTAGCTCAAAGAGCGAAGCCAATATCTCTAGTAGTTCTAGCTTATATTTCTTTAGTGATATAGGTCCAATAATATTGAATTATAGGAGCTATAACTTTGTATCCAATAGGTCTATAGAAACAATTTTTATGTTATCTATAGTGATCACCCATCCATTTAGAGTATCGTATAAATATAGTTTAGTTAATTCTACTTAGAGGCTTTGCCTATAAAACTTTTTATTGAATTGCATTAATGGAGATTTTGGAAATTTTCTTAAAGCATGCTTATATCCTAACAAATTATGCATAGATGAATATAAGAAAACGAGGGAGATAGTTTTGAACCTTTAGGTTATCTCACTCAAATTTCTAAATGACAGAGAGCAAATTCATTATTCCATACATAGAGAGGTGGGATTTTATTATGATACCTTCAAATAAGGACTTTGGTTCCCTCTTTATCCCACCATTAATAAAATATTAGAAACAACAAGCTTGATTTTTGACTAATTCTGTAAAAGCCTAGACCACCCGCCAATAAATATTGTCCGCTTTGGGTTGCCCCTTGGGCCTAACCTCTCACGGTTTTCCTCTTCCCATGAATTTGGCTCAAGGGGCAACCCAATGCAGACCATATTTATGGATGGGTGGTCTAGGCTATTACAAATGGTATTAGAGTCGGTACCCGAACTGTTGCACCAGTTAGGCTGGGCCCTAAGGGGGGGTGGAGAGTATGAGATTCCACATTGGTTAGAGAGGAGAACGAAGTACGCCTTATAAGGGTAGGGATACTTCCCCCCTTAGACAGGTCTTCCTAAGAGTGGGAAGAGCAAAACTATAAAAGCAGACAATATTTGTGGGCGAGTGGCCTAGGTGCGTCTTCCTAAAGGTGGAAAGAGCAAAACCGTGAAGGCTTTGACCCGAGGGCCAACCCAAAGCGGACAATATCTGTGGTCAGGTGGTTTGAGCAGTTACAAATGGTATCAGAGCTGGTACCCGAATTGTTGTGCCAGCTATACTGGGCCCTAAGGAGGTGGAGAGTGTGAGATCTCACATCGGTTGGAGAGGAGAACGAAGTATGCTTTCTAAGGATACAGATACCTCTCTCCCTTAGACGCGTCTTCCCAAGAGTGGAAAGAGCAAAATTGTGAGGGGTTTGGCCCGAGAGGCAACTCAAAGCGGACAATATCTTTGGACGAGTGGTTTGAGTTGTTACATACGGTCATAAACATAGGCATGTCCTAGACCATGACCATTGACATTAAAAAGTTCATAACCAATACAACCTAGTCCACAGTCATGCCCACTTAAAATCCTAGTTTTTGTTATTTAGTATTTAAGAAATAATTATTTTCATTTAGAACAATTTTGGACATCTTTTTATTTTAGATTTGGTGTTTCAAAAATTCAACTTTTCTAATCAATGTACTCAATTAAGAAAAATCAATGTAAATAAGGATGAAAAAATTGCTTAATGTAAATTAATTAATAATTGAACAATAATTTAAAGAGGATAAGGAAGAGAGAATGTAAACTGATTGATAATGGTTTGACAAGCAATCCTTACATACGTCTACACCCAAGACTTCTTGGAATTCCACTATAATTCTTCTTTTAAGGTGAAGAATAACCTTTGTACAATCTTTTTCAGTAAAGAGAAACCCTTCTTACAATCTTCTTCCAAGGTGAAGAGGAACCTTAATCTCACTTAGAACTACCATTAGTATAATAATATATTCTCCAAACCAAATATTACAAATTAAAGTTTCTCACTTTACCACTTAATAACTCCAAAATGGCTCACTCACACATATATGAGATCAAGATGCTCAGATGATTGAAAACACTTTGAAATATGTGTACAAGACACCTAAAAATTTTTTGATTCTAAAACCAATGAGAGAACATATATTTCTAGTATTTTAGGACCCTTCCTAGCCATTGGAAGTAGCTATTAAAATGACTATATACAAAGCATTGGTCAACCAACATAGCATACTGGTCAACTAGTATGTATTAAAGGCATCAAATTTGCTAGCCAATGAAATACTAGTCGACCAATAGGCATATTGCTTAACTAATATAGCACATTAGTGGACCAATAAATCAACCAATGTTATAGTAAACTCACTACATTAAATCTAATAATTTTAACCAATATTAGTCAACCACTAACCTATATAAGTTGACAAATCACCCAAAAATCATTTGATTAATGCAATTACAAATTAAACATCCAAAATGTTCCCTAAAACTTTTTTTTGGAAGATTAAGAGACTTTATATTATAACTAAAAACTTTAGTTCCTCTTAATGAATGTAAATACTCATGCAGTCAATTTAATTGAAATGTTTATGCATGGTGAGGCTTTTAGAGCTTTAAATTAACAAAGTGATATAACGAATAATATTACAAACTAAAGAATAACCTTAATAAACCTCAATCTTCTTTTGTTCTTGGTTTGATAATTATTTCAGTGGTTGAAAACTTTAACTTCTCTTTATCAACATCGTAAGCTATCTTCGTGAGTTTATAACTTTAGTTATTCTTATATTATTTTCCATTAATAAAATAAACTCATCAATAATAATTATGTTTTTTTATCATCAAAACACTAATCGGAACCTTCCTTAGTTAACAATCTCCCCCTTTTTGATGATGACACAAATATTTGTAATACTAAAAAATAATAATAAAATTAAGTACATAAATAAATATCAAGATAGTGATTAGCCACCCCCCTCCTTTTAATTCATGCATAAAATATAATTTAATATGAAGAGCATATTTTAATATAAAAAACAAAAGAGATATTCAAAGTCAAAGAAATATCCATACATAAAGATAACATAAATTTACTCAAGCATATCGTATAAAGTACAAGAAATATAAAAATGAAAAAACAATTACTCCTAAATCTAATATCACCAATCTTTCTCTCCCTTTTTGGAATAAAAAAAGAAATCCTTATTTAAAGTGCAAAAAGTAAAGTTTCATGCTTCAAACTAATTTGGTAAAAATAATTGAAACTTATTTGATTAAGAATGATAAACGTTCCCACTAAAGAATGATATTGAATTTTTAAAGAATCAAAGCAAAAGGTCAATTTTGGTAGAAACTTTCCTAATCGTACCTAATTTGCAAAATCTCAATTTTGGTAATATACCTAAGATAAAAATTCAGTTAAAGCATCAAGGGCAAGTTTTGAAAAAATTAGTGATTTGAATTATAAAAAATATGAGAATAATTGCAATATTCAATAATCAATTTTATAAAAGAATCTGTCGATAAAAAAATGAATAAAATTAAAGATTGTATTGATATAATTGAAAGAGAAACAACTTTAGCTCCTTTTACAGTTTAGCTATGAAGGCATTAATTTGAAAAGAAAAATTTTAATTAATAAAAGATTGAAAATACTCAATTTTGAAACCTATAAAAAACGTAATTGCAATTTGATTCAATTTAAGGGATTTTAAAGAAATAGAGATGATTTTTTCAAAGCAAGGTGTGAATTGTTTAGGATTTTAAAGATATAAACATCAAATATAAGAACAAAAGACAAGTGGTGGAGGAGAGATTAAAAACTAGAGAGTTGGTTGAACATATGAATCAATTGGTTGACCGGCGTTGGTTTTTCGGAAAGAACCAAAGTAGTTGAGATGTGGTGAAAAAATGGTTTGGTTTTTAAAAAACTCAATTTATAGATCAATTAATATAGTATAATGGTCAACCACTAAGGGTATTTAGTTGACCAGTAAGTGCGATCAAACTCTCCATAAACTTTTAGAAAATAAAGAAGTAGAATCAGGAACATTGGTCAACCACTGAAGGATATTGGTTGACAAGTGTGGCTATTTAGGTCACCAGACAAGTGACCAGTTCATTAAAACTCTCAAGAAAGGGTGGAAATATAATTTTTGGGTACATTGGTCGACCATACTAAAGTAGTTGTTGACTAATGTTTTGGAAAATTAGAAAACAACATGAAAACTTGATCAAAACCTATTAAAATACATATCAAACAACTAAATATCAATAAAAAATTAAATCAAATAAAGGGCTTTGTCAAAAAGAATTCTTGTCAAACATAACTAACTTTATTCTAATTGTTCAAGATTTATCCTTATTCAAAAGCTTAGAGAAATAATTGCCTATTTAACAAAAATTCTAACTTAACAACCTTTAAGTTTAGGTACTAAAGTTCACACTTAAAAATAATTGTTAAACAATTCATTCATAATTCAAACCCAAACAATCATCACTAAGGAGTTATACTTAAATTGAGACAAAAATACTACTTATCATAAATCTCTTAATAATGAAATAATTATTAGCTCAGGTTAAACAATACTTATAAGAATTTTGAATGGAGATTTTTTAAAAGTTTACAATCCATTGGAGGCTTCTCATTCTTCTGATCTCTCTCACTTGGTTCAATATTGCCTCTTTTGAAACATTTTTTATGGCTAAATTATTTGCATCCTAAAACAACTTGTAGGTAAGAAGGTTAGATTTATCATGATAAAGTGTATAAATTCCTTAATAATACTCAATTTAATAATTATTATCTCTACTATATACTTTTTTTTATTTCTTTTCTAATAGCATTATAAACTAAGGTAATCAATGTATTTTAGGAACCTGAATAAGCTTGGTTCCTTCCTTAGTTGTTAGGTTTCTTCTTATTTTCAACCTACATTTTAAAGGGTTTGCTTGGCATTCATTGTCAAGAAAACAAATATATCAATATGTCCATACTTTAACACAAAATGATATATCATGTTATATGAGTGAAGATGATGCATATATACATTTCTTGGAACTTTACGTGTGTATGCATAATGAGAAAGTTTTCTTTTGACATTAAATATGTTGAATAATCTCCTAGGATAGTGAAATGAGATATCATGATTATATCTATAATGTATTCTTCTATGAGGCCTTAAAAGTTATGTGCGGGTTTGTATATTATCATAGAAGTTATACCCATTCTTCCCTTGATAGTATTGAACTCTATGCCTAAGTTGTGAGCCATATATAAAAGCATGATGCTTTCTTTTAGGATTAGTCTTGGTGGATGTGGAATGTGCATATATATGCTTAGATGTGGATGCTCTATGCTCATTTTTCACATTAGGTAGTGGTTCTTCACTATATAAATATTTTCCCTTAACACATTTGGTTTTAGAATTTCCTTTACTTCCATGGTTATATCTTATCTAATGTCTATCGTTGAAATTCTTTTAAGCTCCTAACATATTATCTAGGTTTTCTCTCCCTTTAGTAAACTTAGATAATAAGTTTTTTTTAATGGAATCTACCTCCTTTTCAATGTTTCATTCTCATGCCTTAATGCATCTAAGTCATAATTTTCATTAATGATCGCAATTTTGATGCTTAAATGCTATACAATTCACTTTTCATCGTTTCATTCTCATTATTGTATGCATCTAACTATTTTTGAACTTTCTTAAGTTTGGAAGATAATTTCTTCCTTTTCTTACTCATGATTTCTAAACTTTCAAATAATTCATCACATGTCATAACAATATCTCTATCATATAAGTTAGGGTTAGATGTTATCTCATTATCATCCATAGCAGTAATACATATATAAACTATCTCTTTTTTCAAATACTCAATTTTAGATTCACTTATTCCATCCTAAATTGATGTACTTTTATATTGTCCTTCTTCTCCTTTTATAGCTTCTTTCATACTTCTCATTATCCTTGACGAGAGGACATTGTGACTTTATATGATCGAGTTTTCTACATTCAAAATAAATAATGTTAGAGAATTTATGTTTTAAATCACATTTACCTTCCTTGGGTCCTTTCTTTTGAAGAATTTCTTCTTTAATAATTTCTTAAATTTTTTGGTGAGTAAGCTAATGCCTTCTTTTAACTTTCATTTGTTGTTGTCTCTTCGTTTTTGCTTGATTCTTCCTTAAAGCTTTACGTGATAAATTCTTTTTGTTTGGAAGCTTATTTCTTCATGTGGCTCTTAGAGCCTCTTTTCATATGTGGGGAGAGATCCAACAAGTTCCTTTAATGGTAGCATTGTTAGATCATTAGCTTCTTGTATATCTGTCACTTTAGCTTCCTATATCTTTGGAAGTGACGTAAGCAACTTTCTAACCATTTCAACATTAGTATAAGTCATTCCAAGACCTTTAAGAGCCTTAATAATATCTGTAAACCTAGTATACAAGCTAGATAGGCTTCATTTGAAACAATTCATATTAGTGTGTTAGCATCCTTTGCTTTCCTTTACTAATTGGTTCCCATATGTGTAACTTATAAAGTATGTCAAATTTTATGAGTCGTTTTGTATATAGAGACCCTATTGAGTATAATTCTTCCTAATGCATAAAAAAGAATGTGTATGGCCCTTTTACTTAAGAAACTAATCTCTTATCTTGAGGGTCTCATTCTTCCTTTAATTTAGATATATTTTTGTTATTTATAATTTTCATAGGAATAAATGGACCATTTGAAACTATTTCTAATAGGTCTACACTTTTAGCCATTAAGAAGAATCTCATCCTAGTTTTCTATTAAAGGTAATCATTGCCATCAAAGAAAGGTGTCTACTAATGTTTTGTCCCTCTTGGTTGAATAATGATGATGATGCTTCTAAATATGTCATTATGATCTTTGCCATAGGATTTTGTTAAAAAATGCTAGCCTAATAGACTTGTCATGATTCTACTTATTACTCCCTAATGGCACCCCAAAAAAGAGGTGAATTAGGTGTTTAAAAATTTTAACAACTTTTCTAGCTAATTTACTTAATTAACAATCAGCAATGTAAATAAAGATGAGGAAATTAATTAATGTAATTAATTTAAACAATTAAAAAATAATTTAAAGAGGCTAGGGAAGTGAGAATGTAAGTTGATTTATAGTGGTTCATAAAACAATTCTTTCTTATATTCACTCTTGAGACTCTTCTCAAATTTCCATTGTAATTCTTCTTTCAAGGCAAAGAATAACCTTTTATAATCTTTTTAAGTAAAGAACAAATTTTCTTATATTCTTTTTCTAAGGTAAAAAGGAATCTCAATCTCACTTAGATCATCACCAATTATAATAATATATTCCTCAAACCAAATATTACAACTTAAAGTTCTTTACTTTATATCACTTGATGACTTTAAAATGGCTCACTTACATAAATATGAAAATTTTGATGCTTTAATGAATGAAAAACCCTTTGAAATATGTGTATAAGATACCTTAAACCTTCTTGATGGTAAAACCAATGAGAAATTGCCTATTTATAATGTTTTGGGACCTTTCCTAGCCATTGGAGTTAAGAATTACCTATTACAATGTCTATATGTAGAGCAATGATCGACTAGTATACATTAAAGGCACTAGATTCATTGACAGTTGGAATATCAGTCAACTAGTAGGCATATTATTCGACCAATACATTAACCAATGTTACAACAAACTTGTAGTATATCAAATTTAATGACTTTTACTTATATTAGTCAATTACTAACTCATATAAGTTGAACAGTCACTCTAAAAACATGATTTTAACACCTCCAAAATCTTAAACTCAATTCAATTAATACAATTATGAATTAAACATCCCAAAATGTTCCCTAAAATTTTATTTGAAGGATTGAGAGGATTTTATACTGAACAGAAGTTTCAATTTCTCTTGATGAATGTAAAAACTCATGCAATAAAGTGAAATGAAATGTTAATGATTAATAAAATAACTTGATAAACCTTGATCTTCTTTCGTTCTTGTTTTGATTTTCATTTTGACAATTATAAACCTCAACTTCTCTTTATCAATTTCATAAGCTATCTTCTTGAGTTTATGACTTCATTTATTCTTATATTGCTTTTCATCAAAATAATACTTATTGGTAGTAAATTATGTTTTTTGTCATCAAAATACCGATTAGAACCTTCCTTAGTTCAACACTTTTATTTTTATATGTCTCAAAATTTATTTTATATTTAAAAAAAAGATAATTGTCTTTTTTTATGATTCCTTTTCTTTCTATTACATTTCATTATTATTTCTAAAGTATTGACAATTAAATTATTTCATCTTCTTGCTTTAATGTTTGTCCATATCTCATGTTGTCTTAGAGTTTTTTCTTTGTCAACTCATTGTTTTGTGTCTCTCATATCTCATCATTTCAAGCCCTCAAATTTGCATTTTTGTTATAAAAAATCACATGGTTGTGAAAAGAAAATAAAAGAAAGAAAAGGAAAGTTGTGTAGGCTAGTAAGTATTAGGAAACAATTTCAAAAAAATGAATTTCTTATTATTCTTTCTTGTTTATTCAATTTTTATATTTGTTGCTTAACCCATGATTTATATTCTCTTCTCAACTAATAATGTTTTTTAAAATTTTATAAGATTGAACACTTATTTAAGTTTTTTTAGCTTTTTAAATAACACACGAAAGAACTAAAAGTGTAGAGTTAAAATAGCATGAGATTATCATCGAGAAAAGCTATAAAGAAAGATTGAAATATGAGTGGATTGAAATATGAGTGGATTGTCATCTTTGAGAGTAAACATGTGGGCAATGCATAAGAAGATTTCCTTTACTAACTTTTTTTTGCAATTTTCACATATGTCTTATAAAAGAGTTTCATCATTGAAGAGGAGTAAGAAAACTCACATTTGATATAGGCTATTAACAATAGTTTGAGAGGATGAACATAATGCTTAATTAGGTGAATAACATATATGCAAGGTGATCCTATCAACTTGTGAAATTAAAAAAGGTAAAATAAGCTCAAGTTTCTAATAAGAGGAGGCATGTTATACAATGCCTTTGATAAAAATTAATGAAGATAACAATGATTTAAGTGATGATAAAATTTATCTAGCTTTTAAGGTTAAAGAAGGAAGATTTAGGCCTAGAAGACGAGCTCAAGGTGAATAGATATATAGGAGGTAGCCTAAAGGTTGAGATAGTGTGGACCAAAACCTAGGTAGTATAATGATTAAAAAAACCCATACTAGACATAGAAACAATATAAATGAAAAGAAATCTATGTCAATACTTAATGACTCTAGTGATGGTGGAGTTGGGTATGTTGTTAGAGGTGATATGCTTGTTATTTAGAGATTGTTAAGTTTTCAAATAAAAAGGAATTAGTTGAAGCAACAAAAGGGAAACATCATGCATATTATATGTCATATTCATAATAAGTTATGTAGTATGCTTATTGATGAAGAGAGTTGCATAAATATAGCTAAAACTACTCTACTAAAGAAATTTAATTGGCCTAATGTGCATCATCTGAAGCCATATAAGCTATAATGGCTTAATGAATGCAGGGAAATAAAGTGAACATGTAGGTTCTAATTTCTTTTGATATTAGCAACTATAAATATGAGATATTATATGACGTAGTACCTGCACAAGCTAGTCACATACGAATGGAGAAGCCATTTAATAAACAAAAATATTATAGGTTAAATGGGTACATTATTACCAAAATGAAGAAAGCTTATGAAGTATTCAAATATCTTCTTTCTTCTTGTAGTTTTGGAGAAAGTATCAATATATCTAAAGTTCAAGATTCAAGGAAAAACCCTCTTAAAGAGTGGTGGTATAATGCAAGCATTATTAGCGTAAATAGGGGATCTATTACATATATTTTTAGGTCAATTACAAGAGTTAGTAAGATTTTGAGGCAAAACACTAATCTTTGGCTTAATATAGTCTCACACATGAATGCGCCCATCCATGTCCCTCCTTAAATATATGAGTTAGAGTGGAAGGCATAACCTACAACAAGATTATGTCCAAGATTTTGTCAGACTTAACAAAAATTATACAAGGATCCACATGATGGTTTATGCCATATAGTCAATCAATTGGTTGTAGTTCAGTGAGATAATTATTTAAAAGCATTCTTTATCTTATACATTTTCAAAGTATATGATAAAGTCTATAGGATAAATGTATATTACAAATAAAATTATGATGAGATCATAATTATGAGATTTATATTGCATTTATTTATTATCCTTAAACGTTCGTCATTCTATTAAAATTGGACATTAATAAAGAGTAAAAAGACTATCACACATTACATTTTTCCTTATAAAAGAAGTAGTCGATCTCATAGACTAAAGTATGGAGATACTTAAACAAATAAGTAGATGCTTGTTAGACAATAAATTTGCTGAACTAACCCCATATGAGAATTCTATTTAGAACATTTCTTGTATTTCAATGAAAATTCTTATTGTGATGATTATATAAGTAATCCTTTGACTTGAGATCACCAAAATGTCTCATATAGGGATTTCTTTATTTTGATACTCTTATGACCAATTTTAGTTAAAGATAGCTCAGTTAGTAGTTATTAAATATAGGATGAAATGTATAGAGATAGTTGAGTGATCAATATAGAATTCATCACCTTAAAGTAATTAGGGAGAATGTTCTAGTGTTCTTAATTAGTATTGATTTTGGAAATCCTTAACCAAGATGGAATAACACTTTGTAAATAGTTTTCAAATATCATTAGTTAAATCAATTACTAATGGTAGGGAACCAACATGATTGGACACAAATTGGGTAGACATTAATTTCATAGTTTATGTATAATCTAAACATTGTAAGATGAAATGAATGAATTATATAAAAAAAAGCACAAAAAGGTTAGTTAAAACTAATTTGACATTCTTAAATATTTGGTTAGTCATGATGTGTTATTAGATATCAATCTTGATATATAATTATAAATTATTTAACTAGAGAATTTAAAGATAAATTGAAGGAGATAATTTTATCTAATCTTTAATATGATTTAGGTTTATAATTTATATCTATGGCCAACATATTTCAGAGCCTAATAGGTCACAAATAAAGAACAGGTTGAAGAGAGGAAAGATCTTTTGATGAAGTTGGATTTGATTGTAAATTTTGAGAAACTTTATGATTAAATATGAGATATTTAATAAATAAGGATCAATATGAGATATTAGATCTTATTTAGGCCCAATTAGTATTTGATTAAAATTAATTATGTCTAATTAAAGTTTAAGTAAATATTTCATTTTATTTAAATTAAACTACTAAATTGTTCAATACCTATTATAAATAGGCTTGAGCTCTAAAGAATCTAACCCTTCTTGCCCAACCCTCTCTGTAATAATTGTACAGTTTTCTTAACACATTATGTGGACATCATTAGAGGTCAGAAACTTATGTGGCTATAGTGGTTGAGATAAGCCAATTTTAGAAGCAGTTTGAGGGAAACGACAAGAAAATTATGAAGCTTGAGAATAATATATAACTTAAGATTCATACTTTATTATAATTTATGTGATAATTATTTTATAGAATTTTAGTGATCTTAGCTTTTGAAAAATAAATTAAAACAATTTTATATTTATTTCACTAAACATGAGATTAAATCTCGCCCTAATTTCCCAACACCATAGTCTTTAATATGAGCGTGTCTTAGATCGTGTCTAACTTCATGAAGTTATAAAGAGTTCCTCGATCTCAAATACAAGAATATCCTAGATTATACCTAATGGAATTAAAAATTCAATAACTAATATGGAATGGCCCATAATTGTGTCTTAGGTCATGCTTACTCAAAACTCTTGTTCTTTTGTTTAGTATTTAAGGGATGTTTCATTTTAATTAGAATAATAATAATAATAATAACAATAATGACCTAATACAAATCTTGCTAAACACAAGGTTTGGGGAGGTCCAGTATACATAGCTTTACCCCTAAATAGTAGAGAAGTTTCTAAGTGAACCACAAGAAAAAATCACGATGATGATGACAACGATGATTATCACCCAAAAGACAAAAATCACGATGATGATGATGATGATCATAATAATAATAATAATTAGAACAACTTTGGACATATTTGTTATTTGGGAGTTGTTTAAGATTCTTTTACTTATTCTTAGAATTCTTTCTTTATAATGTTCAAAAATTTAATGAATTTGGTTCTTGAGTTTTTATAATTAACAAAAGAATTCTTTTAGACATCTGTTTTAACTTTCTGGGGTTTGATTCAAACTTTTTTAATGCCTTCTATATGGTATTCCTAAGTAGTTTCACATTAATAAGTGATGACCCCTAAACATTTTCATAAATTAAATATAGAGGACCTGCTCTTTCATGAGAAGTTTGAAAAAATGGGAGCGCTTATGGCTCTTAATACATTGATAGGAGTTGCAAACAAAGGATTCAAAATTAAAGGACACACTTAAGAACATTGTTACAAAGCTAATAACTTTTGAAGATGGATGACATAATCTATTGTGCCAATCAGCTATAGAGTTCTAACGACTAACGTATGCAACTGTTTGCTTAACATCTGAGGGTGGGGCCACTCATACATATCATCCTATTTTGTCCTCGAGTGAGTGGTGCCCCATTAGTGAGATTTTTGTCAACAAAAAGGAAGGAAAAAAATTCAAGAGATACATTATTGAACTTGTAAAATGTTTAAATTGAGACTAATTTTCCATAGAATAGACACAAAAAACCTTGTTAATACAAAAAGAATTGAGTAGAGATTAGAATGGTAAAACCTATGGGTGTGATCAATGTACCTTGTCAATATCTTATTAAGACTGTGTTGGGGCCATCGTAGTCCAAGCGAAAAGACATATTGTTAAGGTTTGAGGTTACATGATGAGAACCACAAGAATAAACAAACCATCCTTTCTCAACTCCATACATAGTAAAGCTATAATTGACTATTTTGGATTATTTTGTGGCAAGCATGCTTGAAGTTACAACATTCTTTTTTAGGTGGCCATATTGGTCACAAATTGACATTTGATGCTACAAGGATGTACATGAGAGCCACCTTAACTTTCTTAGGTATAAACTTCCGTTGTCTTGACACCTTTGGTAACTTTGATTGAAGATTTTTGTGATGAAAGCCTTGGCTTCGGTAGTCAACCTAAATTTGAATGAGAATTGGGAAAACTATGAGGATTAAAGAAATTGAGCCCTCCAAGATGGATACACTTTTTAGGTTCAATTTAAGGGGTATTTGAGATCCATTATCAGAGATTAGAGTATCTTTTGTATTCAAGGAGATATTAGGTGGATTAATACTTCGTCTCTTTTTAGTTGGGCTTATCCTAGTAGAGTTTTTGTCAGTATAGCTTTTTCCTGTAGATATTTTCTGAGAAGAACTTTTCTAAGAAGCTAGTTGACTATTTGGCTATTTTTTAAAAAATAGCTTTTTTTAAAGAGCTTCGTACAATAAACTGTTTAGCAACATAAAAATAAAAGCACTTTTAATTTTAAGTATATTTTATTTTGTAATAAAAATTATTTATGCATATAAATATTATTTAAAGTATATTAAACAATATGCAAATCACAATATATTAATTATTATATAATT
>JAOQMP010000007.1:16340904-16355562 GCA_027563575.1 Erythroxylum pedicellare
ATTTACTACTCAAACATGTATCTCATATTTATACACCATCACATAAGTGTATAAAACACAATATCACTATCTTTAAGTTATAGGATTCGACCATTAAGCTTCTCACATGTTTACTTCTCTTATTATTCACATAAGCTTTCTTTTGCATTTTCTAAGGCATTTGATGCCTTTAATATGATAGTTACTCATTTCAAAACATAATTAAGCACATTTTTATCCAAGTACATTAAGCCATTACTTATCAATCTAAGCAAAAGTTCAAGTTTACTCTAAGAAAACATGAAAGCCGCTTTCTATTGCATATCATTATGAATCCTTCAATCCTAAATCAAGTTCACTTTGGAATTTTTTCAAAGACCAAATGTGCATAATTTTCAAGTCATATTTTCAAGATTTTATCATAGTGATCCATTCTTTTATCTTGTTATATAACAAACATTTTCAAACAACAACACATTTCATCACTCTATTCAATCCAATTCCCTTTATTTAAGCCATATTCATCATAATTATACAACTCATTACATTAATCCATTCCTTGTCCCATCATTTCGACTAAGCCTTATCTAATATACATCTCCTTCATTTTTCATTATCAATTCACATTATACGAATATAATTATCACCATATAATTCATTTAGATCATCAATTTCAGAAGATATTCAAAAATTCACAAACTTTCACCAAAAAGAGAACATTTTGGATTTGGCTTAAGCGAATTTCTCCATGACTCATTTCATTCATCTAAACCATATTTCATGCATATTCAAGCATGGAGAATATCATATCTTAACGCCAAACTCAAAATCGTAATCTAGAGAGAGATGAGACAAAATTTACCGAAACCTACCTTTGATATCTTAAAATCCTTTGAGAATTTCTTAAATCTAATGATAGATTTGAGTTCTTTGATCCCAAATTAACTTAGAACACCCTAATTTGGGTTGGAGAATAAAAAAAGGGTAGAATTTTAGTGATAGTCGAAAATGGGCTCTTCTCCTTTCTTTTAATTAAAACAAAATGTTTCAAGTCTTTAATGGTGGGGTGCACGGCCATACATGAAGAAGGGTATAGAATATTGACTCTTCTTTGAGAAAAATATGGTAAAATTACCTTTTTTCCCTTATCTTGCATGAAATTACCTTTATACCCCTAAACTTTTCCTAAATTTGCAATTAAACGCAAAATTAGGTAATGACATAAACTTTTATTTTTATTTTGGTCCCCAGACTTTTGAAAATAATAATTAATCCCCTTAAATTTATAAAATTACATATTGGTCCTCCAAGAATTGAAAAATTACATTTAAGTCATTTAACTTTTAACAATTTCTAATAAGCCCTTATGTACATCAACTTTTCCAATTAAGCTTTGTAAGTGTCCAATAAGTCTATAAATCATGTCTAATCACCTTTAAGGCATTAGAACACATTTAACTCATCTACCATGGTCATATCCATCCAATGGACTCGGTTTTACACACTTAGAAGCTTATATGTTAGAAATATCCAAGATTTCGTATACCAATGAACTCTAAGTTCATGGAAGGGCATAAAATATTATAAATCATTGACATATATACCCAAAGGATTTAAATACATCTTTGAACTCATATACAACCATGTATATAACAATATATAGTAGCATCTCCAAGTATAGAACAATATGAAAGGGCTCGAAGAGTTCGACGTTACATGAAGAAGCACATAATAATTATGTAAGTATAAAATTTTGTTTAAATTTTAAGTTCATTTATTTATGTAGTACTAACTAATAGTATTTGAATTTAATATTGATTTTATTGTTAAATTTTAGAATAAGATGTAGGAGTTATTGCAAACATCAATATTTGACGAAAATGAGCCAATGTAGATGAAATTTGCAACAATGTGCTTGGTACACGATCCGACTATATCAAAGGTCTTGAGTTTAGGCCTAAGCCAACTGCTTCATCCTTATGAAGACCACCATTTATTCTTGAAGAGGAGAACTAGTCGCTTCAAGCTAAATTAGGATGTATTGAAAAAAAGTTGGCCAAGCCTGAAAAATACGTCAAAAAATTATTTGGCCCAAATTATGTAAGCATTGAAGATGAAAACGAGTCTTAGTCATTAAACTAATATTTATATTTTTTAATTTTGTACATATTTTTTTTGAAATTGTACTTAACATCTTGTATATGATGAAATTTAATCAAATTGTATTTTTATATACAATGCTTCTAATTTTCAATTATTTTATTATATTTTTGTGTAATAAATTATACAATAAAAAATAAAAATATTACATAGAATAATATTAATAAAAATTTCACCAATAATTAAAATTTACAATGTATAATATTTAGTTATAACATATATTAAAAATTTCAAAACATAGCTAGAAAAATTTGGCAAATTTTTGCTTATGTTTTTAAAAACATCGCCAATAGCTTTTGGATACATTTTGTTGTCGTAGCTAAAAGTTACTACCTACAATTTCAAAAACGTAGTTAAAATCCTTTAGCTACATCTTTAGAAATGTAGCTAATAACTTTTAGCTATGAAACAAATCATAGTCAAAAGTTACTGGCGACAATTTAGTAAAACGTTGCCTATAATTTTTCGTTACAAAAATTTCTTGTAAAAAAATTAGTGACAATTTGATAAAAACGTCACCTATAGTTTTTAGCTAGGAGGCTTTAGCGACGATTGAGGCAACAAAAAAAATTGTATATAATTAGAATTAGGGGCTTTTAGTGATGAAATTTTTCGTTGCTAAAAATCCCTTCTGTTGTAGTGAATTGACATATATTTAGCTTTGTTTTCCATCACATAACTATAACACTTTAAGAGCTTATTTTCTTAATAACTATAGATTGGAAGTAATTATGAAGGATGAAAGATAGAACATGCCACTCCATTCCATTAGGAGATTTTCGAATATTTGGGAAAGGCTAGCTCTAACCAAAAGCTTCTAACTTAGATAGAGTTGATTGTTGGATCTGGCTTATATTTAGTTCTAAAGTGTTTATAGATCAATATTTCTTAGATATTTTCTCTCCACCAGAATAGGAATTGCATTGGTTTAATATTTCATAGAAAGATAGTAACATCCCATAAACCTCCTTCATCTTATAGTTGGCTCTAATGGGGGAGCTTAATACTAAGAATATGATTAAACTAAGCATGTAAGTTAAACAATGTGCTTTACATAGTGACGAGGATGAAACTATCGAGCACTTATTCTTCAAGTGTGTTATCTCAAGATTTGTTATTGATGATTTTGATGATAACCTCATAATATTTCAAAATTCAAATTGGATTTATTTGTTTGTACAATTAACTGTCTAATTCTCAAAAGAAAAGAAAATCATAGGATAAATGTTTCTTTTCTTGTAGGAATCTTCCTAATGAACTTACCTTATTTATTTCACAATTTCTGGAAGAATCTTGTTATCATCTTTATGAACTTACCTTATTAGAAATAGTTTATATGAAAGGATCCTACTAATTATGAAAGTCGTATATTAGCCCTGTGATTACTGGAAGATTTTTGGCAAAGTTGACATCAAAGTTATTCATATTTAAATCCATTCAATTGACTAAGGATGTAATTGAAGCAACAGCTAGTTGAAAGAAATGCCTACTTAAGGAAGAGTCACTACTTTTGCAAAAACATATCAGACTCTTGAAATACATCTATAGTCAAATCTCTTGTCTTTAGAGAGATCATTGAAGCTTATATCAAGCAAATTACATTTTTATTTCTTAAGAGCTTGTAGAGGCTAGTTTAATACTACTAGTTTGGAAGGTTGGAGAGCTTTGAAAAATGTGTACTCGTGAGCTTGAAGAGGCTTATCAAATTACTACTTAGGATTTTAGTGAAACACTCAAGTTGGATAGTTAGGGACAGGACGTAGGCTTAGGTTATAAGCCGAACCAGTATAAATCGACTGCGTCATTCTTTCTCTCTTCTTAACTTTTAAATTTTCACATTATATTGTGTATGTGTGTGTGTGTGTGTGTGTGTGTTAGTTCAATTTAGCAAGAGGCTTCTTCACTTTTATAATAAGCTTATTCTATTTTTAACTTGAAAAAGTTCCTTTCATTTTAATAGACGCCTTCTGTTTTAAATTATTTTAATAAGATTTATTGTCTAATAGACTCCTGTCGTTTAACTTGTTTTTATCATTTGACAGGCTCATATTGTTTTTGTTAAGATATATGTTGTATATCTTATTATTTGGTTTTGGAATTTTCGATAATTGGACATCTAAGATAATGTTGATGAGTTTAAAATTCAAATCAAAGTGGGATTGGATTTCTATATGATCTAAAATTTGTATTTTAAATATCTGCAATCTGGGACAAATATATAGACTTAGAATTCTATCTAGTTGAGATCTCTTGCATATGACGTAAGTGAGGATCATAGTCATGGTCCCTCTTTGGTCTGATGTGCATAGATTGATTATATGAGTGAGAGATCTATGTGTTTTGTCCACGACTGGGTTTGGGTTTCTTGTTGGTTACACTATGGATGTACTAACAACTGTGAGCTGATTGTCATTAGTTGTCAATTGGATGGAAGGGCTGCTGGGCTAACTTCACGTTGATGTTTATTCCATCTTGGTGCTGCAGTTTTTATTAATTAATTATGTGAAGACTCCTTAGTGAAGTGGAGAACAAAAGTTAGATAAGTCCTTAGTAATTCACGAAACACATGTTGATGTGTGTATGTGTGCAGCAATGAACTTCTCCATGAATTCCTTTTTGGGCATAACTTCAGTTGGGTTCAATTATGGATTAATTTTGGGTGTGGTTATCATCTCTCTTGTGGCTGTGTTGATCAGTGGGTAGTCTTGCTATTGCTTTGTCTTGGCTGGGTAATTTAAATGGTGTGTGTGATTACTATTACTATGTATTCTGTTATTCTTAAGTGATTTTAAGAAGTTGAATAATCATTGATGACATTTGCATATTCTCCATCTTGGCACGAAAATAGTGGGCTGAAAAGTTATTGTCTTTGTATGATTTTTAGAGTTGTATTTTTCTAGCTTTGAACAACTATCTTTAGGTTGTTCTGTTGTAGAGTGTGTGCAGTTTTGGTAGCCAGCTTTCTATGGTGTTTATGTGATTTTATTGGGCCACTCACTGTCATCGATAGTGATTTTTGTGTGGAAAACTTCTAGCAATTTTGGTGATTTTATGGCTATCATTTTTAGTGTTGGTGTGAGAAAATTCCAAAAGTTTTCGTGACTTTGTAGCTGTTGTTTTTGTTATTGGTTTGGTGTGAAAAACTTCGGTAGTTGTCTTGGTTATTGCAGCTCTATTGGGTTAACGTTTCGGCGATGAAACATTTGCTAATTTGAGATGTTTTATGGTTGCTTTGCATGGGATGTTTCAGTCACTATATCGAAGATTCATAGCAAATTTCTTGGTTGACAACTTCCCGTTCTTTCGTTGATGAAGCGGCATATTTAGGGGAGTTGCTTTTTATCTCAAGTGTTTTCGTTTATATTGAATTTTCTTTAATCACTTGAGTTGTTTATTTTATTTCGTTTTCATTAAACATTGTTTAAGAAAATTCTTTGTTGAGGCTAGTATGAGGCAGTCGTACTATTGGATGTGAAATTCTTTCACAAGTTGTGAGGACGAGGGACAGTGTTAAGGGTTGAGTGGTGTCATCTCAGTAAAACCTTGTATAAAACTATTGTCATTAATGAAAGAATTAAGCTGGGTGAGGGCCCCGTAGACATAATTTCAGTGTTAATTTATACTTGTGCATTTAATTTTTTTTTGGTTTTTGAATGTGATAGAAATGGCTGCGATGAATCGAAGATTTTTACGAAACTACTACACCCCTTCATAATTTTCAATTGGTATTAGAGCAGGTCACCGAATCATAACTTTACACAACAAGTTAGTGCAGATTCGTGTTTCGCAAACATGGCTACAAGAGAAGTGGCATCAATCATCAGGTCGCTATTGTTAGATGGTTAAAATTATCCTACGTGGAAATCACGAATGAGAGTATTCATTCAGTTACAAGGAATAAAAGTAATGAACTCGGTTTTAAATGGCTGGACATATCCTATGACGATTGATGAAAATGGAGAAGCAGTGCTTAAGATGCATATGAGTGGACAAAGGCTGAAGAAGAGAGTGCTTGGAAATTCTCAAGGCCTGCACATCATCTTTAATGTCATTGATGAAGGATTTTTTGCTATGATATCAACTTGTGAATCGATAAAAGAAGCATGGGACACTTTGCAAACTATACATAAAGGATCAAAATCTGTGATAGCCTTAAAACTTTAAATGTTGGCTGTGAGATTTGAAGAACTGAAGATGTATGAGAGTGAAACCATTGGAGACTTCCATGAGAGACTACGTGACATAGTAAATTAAGCACATCAACTCGAAAAGAAGTACTCTAACTTGAAACTGGTTAAGAATATTGAGATCGTTGCCTCCGAGGTTCATAACAAAAATTGCAGCCATCAAAGAAGCCCATGATATCACTGAATTGTCTTTGGATAAGGTAATTGGGATTCTTACCAACTTTGAGATGAATTTGTTGAGGGATAATCAAAAGAAGAAAAAAGGATTGGCATTGCAAGCCAAGATTGGTAAAGTCGTGAAAGTCTTAGGAGATGAATCTGATGAGAATGAGGATATGGAGTTATTGATAAGAAATTTTAGTAAGTGGTTAAAGAAAGTGAAGAAGAATAGATCTGTTTTTAAACGAAACGGTGGGAGCTCATCAAATAATAATTTCAAACAACAAGGGAAAACTTCAAAAAGTGAAAGAAAAGTGAAGAAAATTCAATGTCATGAATGTCAAGGCTTCGGACATATGCAAGTGGAATATGCTAACACCTTGAAGAAGAGAAAAGGGAAACCCTATACAAGTAGTTAGAGTGAGAATGAATCCAGAAGTAAGTATGGTAGTGAAGAAGAAGCTGTGAATAGTGCTGTGTTAGTTGCTTTATACAACGAAAGTCTAGTTAATTGCTTTATAGTAACCAAGAAGGAAGTAACAGATGACGAAAACGTGAGTAAATCAGAAAATTCTAGAAAAAACGTAGACAAACCAGCTTAAAGCTCAATCTCAGATTATGACAGTGATGATAATACTTTAAATGATAAAAAGAAGGTATTTATGAAGCCTATGAGTTAATGTATACTAAATAGGTTCAAACATGTAAGAAAAATGAGAAGTTAAAGGAGGAAAACTCTACCATGAAGAACACCATTCAAGATCTTGAGATGAAATTGTTATCTATAATAGATGAGCTTAATGAAACAAAGATAAAGTTGATCATCATAGAAAAGGGAATAAGAATGTTAAATGGAGGTACCAAAAAGTTCGAAAAGTTGTTAAAAATTGGTAAGACTAAAGGAGACCTTCAAGGCATTGGCTACAAAGCTGAATGTTACAAGTCAAATGATGAGAAAATTGATACAACTAGATCTGTCTAAGGAGAAATCTTTAAAAAAAAAATCGAAGGTTCATACCTATATGTCACTTTTGTGGAGTAATTAGGCACATAAGACCAAAATGTTACAAGTTATTACAAATGATGTTTCAAAAGGGTCAAAACTAAAAATCTAGACACTCTCTATTAAATTTCCAGCAGCAACCCATATTACCAAAGCACTCTTGGGTTAGAAAGGGTCAAATATAAGTACAAGGATATAGTGAAGGAAAAATAAGAAATTATCCAGATTCACAGTTAGTTACTGCTTCTGAAGAAACTATTCAGATAGAGGATAAGTCAGTTAGTTCAGATGAAGAAATCAATCAGACAGTTGACGACTAAGATAATATGACAAGGAATAAGCCCAGGTTTGAATTTCTTCAAGGGGCATAGGGATTGTGTGCTTTACATTTTTAAAGTATAGTTTGATGTTATTTATTTAAAAAATAAAAAACAAAAAAGAGGTCAAAAAAGTTATCGTTTAGGCTTTCTGAGATTTTATTTATGGGTTTTCTAAGGTTCAGTTGATTGATGTGCACATAAGGTTATGCTTGATGATCAGGTTTATGAATTTGATCAAGACGAAATTGAAGTGAGCAAAGATATGTTGGCATATGTATTAACTGGGAGTGAATTATCATCTTGGCTTTCTGCTATTGCACTAAGTGTTTATGATTTTTTCGCTACACCTATTGCTGATTTTTATGCTTCTTTACTTGTTGAGATTGATCGCATTAAAGGTATTATTGTTTTGATATTGTTTTGTCCCAAGGGGGAGACATCATATTATTCTTTGTGACTGTTCAATTCAAAGGGAGATTTTAAGGTATGTCCGTGACTATTAGTCTTATTTTTTAGCATCTTTTTATCCCAAGGGGGAAAATTTTGGATGATTGGATAATTATTCATTATTGTTTCTTTGGATGTTTCTTGAACTTGAATAACTTTGGATGTTCACTGGAACTTGATGTTGGAATAAGGGGGAGTTCTTTTCTCATGTGGATTATATGTCCAATTATTTTTTTAAGGAAAGTTTCATATTTATGACAAATAATGCCAAAAAGGAGTAGATTGTTAAGATATATGGTATATATCTTATTATTTGATTTTGACATTTTCGATAATTGGACATATAAGATAATGTTGATGAATTTAAAATTCAAATTAAGGTAGGATTGGATTTATATATGATCTAAAAGTTGTATTTTAAATATCTGCTATATGGGTATGGGACAAACATATAGACTTAGAATTCTATCTAGTTGAGATCTCTTACATATGACATAATTGAGGTTCATAGTCGTGATCCCTCTCTAGTCTAATGTGCATGGATTGATTGTGTGAGTGAGAGATATATGTGTGTTGTCCACGGCTGGTTGTGGTTTTCTTATTGGTTACGCTATAGATGTACTGATAACTGTAAGCTAATTGTCATTGGTTGTCAATTGGATGGAAGGGTTGTTGGGCTAACTTCACGTTGATTTTTATTCCATCTTGGTGTTGTAGTTTTTATTAATTAATTATGTGAAGACTCCTTGGTGAAGTTGAGAACAAAAGTTGGATGAGTCTTTAGTGATTCACCAAACACATGTTGATGTGTGTATATGTACAATAGCGAACTTCTCCATGAATTCCTTTTTGGGCATGACTTCAGCTGGGTTCAATTATGGATTAATTTTGGGTGTGGTTAGCATCTCTCTTGTGGATGTGTTGATCATTGGCTAGTCTTGCTAGTGCTTTATCTTGGCTAGGTAATTTAAATGGCGTGTGTGATTATTGTTGCTACGTATTCCACTGTTCTTAAATGATTTTATGGAGGTGAATAATCATTGATGATAGCTACATGTTCTCCATCTTTGCACGACAATAGTGGGCTAAATAGTTGTTGTGTTTGTGTAATTTTTAGAGCTACATTTTTGTAGCTTTGAACGACTATCGTTGGGTTGTTCTATTGTGGAGTGTGTGCAATTTTGGTAGCTAGCTTTCTATGGTGTTTATGTGATTTTGTTGGGCTACTCACTGTCATCGATAGTGGTTGTATGTGGAAAACTTCCAGCAGTCTTGGTTATTTTATGATTGTCATTTTTGGTGTTGGTGTGCGAAAATTTAAAAAGTTTTCATGACTTTGAAGTTGTTGTTTTTATTGTTGGATTGGTTCAAAAAACTTTGGTAATGGTCTTGGTTGTTGCAACTCTATTAGGTTAACGTTTCTATGATGAAACGTTTATCGATTTGAGACGATTTGTGATTGCTTTGCATGGGATGTTTTAGTGACTATATCAAAGATTCATAGTAGATTTCTTAATTGACAACTTCCCATTCTTTCATTAATGAAGCGACATATTTAGGGGAGTTGTTTTTATTTCAAGTGTTTTCGTTTACGTTAAATTTTATTTAATCACTTGAGTTATTTATTTTATTACGTTTTCATTAAACATTGTTTAAGAAAATCCCCTATTGAGGTTAGTACGAGGCGGTCATACTATTAGGTGTGAGATTCTTTCACAGGTTATGAGGACAAGGGATAGTGTCAAGGGTTGAGTGGTGTCGGCTCAGTAAACTTGTATAAAACTATTGTCATTAGTGAAAGAATTAAGTTGGGTGAGGACCTCGCAGACATAGGTAAGGTGTGTTGAACTGCGTTATCAAATTTCGGTTTCTATTTATACTTGTGCATTTAATTTTTCTGATTTTTTATTGTGCTAGAAACAACTGCGGTAAATCGAAGATTTTTGCAAAACTATTACACCCCTTCATATTTTTCAGTTTTAAGTTTTAACAGGCCCCTATTTTTATATGAATTGAAAGTAACTTGCAAATTTTTTTTCAAATCACTCACAATTCACCCCCTTCTTTCGTGTGTTTGCTTTGTCAAAGTGTTCTTTCTTTCCTACACTTTGGTGAAGGCTACTTAGTCTCTTTAATATTCATCGTAACCATATTTAATAGTTTGACATTATGTTATGCATGAGTAAGAATCAACTTGGATGTAAGGAGAAGCTTATGTTATTATGAATGACATTTAGTTGCTTAGTATATGCAATATAGATTAAAAAAAAATAATCTTTAGAGGGTCTAAGATGAAGGTACCTATCCATGGTGGTGGATGATTTTTTAGCAAGACGAATAACTGTGCAGATCTCTTATTCATACAAAGGGCCTGATAAACCCAATCAGATTATGTGGGCTTGATTAATCCTTACTGTAATTAATTCAACCAATTGCATGGATAAAAGAAGTTAAAAGATGTTTTTTCACAGAATATTAAATTTTATGCATTTAAGTATGAGTCTTTATACCTCCAATTTGCTTAACTGTAAAATACCAGATACTATTTTAAATAAAATTTAAAACTATAAAATAATTCTTCAGTTTTATATAATTAAAATTAAATCCCTGTTTCAAAATAATATCCCTATTTAGGGATCAATATGCCAAGGGACATAATATACTTAACTAAAAACACACTTGTGGTTATACTTTGTCAATTCGTACTATAAACCACCTAAATTGAGGCTTACATGGCATCTTTAGATTGATTAACTAAGTTTTGGCATGGATCGCTATCTTTTGTGTTTAGAAAACATATATTCTCTTATTTTGAACCGTTGGATCAATTAACATCTAATGGCTGAATTTTCCTCATTTCAAACATTAACATAAAGTATCTAATTGTTAAAGAAATTAAACAACTATAATTGGCTCTCTTGATTCTATGGAGGGGTAAGCTTTCTTTATTAAATAGATTATGTTTATCTCTATATCTAATAGAGAATAAGGATTTTCTTGTATTAAACAATGATGTACACTCCATGTGTTTGTCGTTTTAGTCAATCATGTTTTTGTTTGCATTCTACATCATTTTGCATTTATTTCTACTATTTCTCTACTTTTTGATTGCATTTTGGTTCCTTACACTATAAGAAAATTGGCGTTTAGCAGTGGAAATTACCAACGGAATTTTCGTTGGTAAACTAAGTTAGAGACGAGATTTACCGACAGAACAAATCGCTGGAGAAACGACTGTTGGTAATAATTGGTGACGAAGTATAGATTTTCCATCACAAATTTATCGATTGACAATTCCTATTTTGTCGTTATATTTAACCACGATAATTTACGTACTGTTGATAAATTTAGCGATGAAAGATCTCTTTCAATTAGTGATTTTACTAACGAACAAATGGTTTTTATCGGTAAACTTAACTACAGTCATAAAAATCCATCAGTGAATTAACGACTAACTTTACTAACAAATATTGAATGGTCATCGATAATTTCACTTCATTTTATCGACAGAGGTTAATCGTCCGTTGGTAAATTCACTGCATTTTACCAACAGAGGTTGGTTGTCCGTCAGTAAATTCATTGCTTTTTACTGACATATTTTGTTTTTCCATCGATAAATTTGCTTATATTATTTTTTAATTTTCCTACATTTAATTTTATTTGATAATGATATGATTGATGTATAATTTATACAGTTATCTGTTGATAATATTTTGATTTGTTTATACATTTAATTTGTTAAAACAAAAAATTGATTAATAATGTAAAGTAAAAATTATCATAATTGATAATAAATATTTGTTATCTACAATAATAAATATTTAATTCATACAAAATGACTACAACTATGCTATTCATTTGGTAAATGTGGATGCTCTAAATGTTGTGATGAGGTGCTACCCTTCCCCTTCATCTCATCCATCTCATTACGAAGTTGGGCTATGTACTTCATCGACTATTACAACTGAGTTATCAGTGCCTCTATTGTGCTCCGAAGCTCATGCACTTCATTGGATGCGGACCAGCTACTAGATGTTATACTGGATCTGGAGGATTGCAAATAACATGTGTTCAAAAATGAACTTGAGCGAAAATCCTTCCACGACAGTCCCTACCACCCACTACATAAGGATATGTTTGACTCTAATCAACATTTTTAGATTATTGAGACTATCGTTAAATGCTTTTTTGTATTTGGTCTTATCAGAAGGCAATGTTTATATTAATAAGTGACAATTATTAAGCATTAATATTAAATCATAAATTTCAAAAACATTTAGTTCTCTACAGCTGGTGTTAATGAAGGTCACATTGTCATGTTTCTTAGTGTGAGTGTGCAAAAGAGCTGACGAGGTGTAGGCTTCCTGTCCATAGACTTTTCCTACATCAGAATAAAATGTTATAAGTAAACTACAGTTTAAAAAAATTTCAACAAAAATTTCTTTATTTTTATGATACTTACCCCATGTTGAACAAAGAAAGTAATTCATCAACATAGCCATGTATGATGCCAGACATTTATAACAATATCATTCTCCATAATACACATATTTTCATTCCAAAATTCATACATAAAACTAAATTAAAATACATCAAAGTAAAAAAAATTAGAATATAAGTGTAAAGCGTAGATATTTACAAGTCTGTCTGCATGCTCATGGTGGGTAATAGATCCTCCAGTGTGTACGAGAAGACTCTCTCCCCCTGATCCTCAACGTCTATTAGTAGAATTACGCTATGAAATGAACATTACCTCGGGTGATGTCCAATACTACTGCCAACGACTCCATATTTCTTCGTAAATATAAGGAGTTCGTATGCCAGTCTTGTATATCGCACCAACAAAGTCTCTATAATGTGTACGAGCTCATCTCTTCCATACTTTATAAATAACCGCATCAAATTTAGAATCCCAAAAAATTCTTTCTAGAAAAAGGGAAAACATACGATAAGCACTTATAACCTATAATATTTATCTAATTTATGTATAAAAATTAATTACAAAAAATATATTTTTTGTACTTGAAACTCCTGATAGTAAAAATTCTTTGTCGCCTTAGAGATATTCTTCCATATATAACCCTCAAGATCAATTTTCTCCTTGAATTTAGATGTCATGTTTCTTGAGTACAGTCCAGGCGGAATAAACCTAATATAAAAATAGTTTTATATCATTTTTAAATTTAGACCTATAACCTAATTATAAACATATGGTGTTTCATATATTTTTATTTATAGATTGTTGACAATTGTGATGTAAGTTCTTCCACCAATTCCCTCATCTCTAGGCTAGAGGTCGCCTCCTTCATCCGCATTATTTACCCTTGATATCTTTATCGATATAGGGGTGATGGATGGTATAGTAGCAGGTATGGAAGGTGACACCTCATTTGCAAGTGTAGTAGCTGGAGGTACAGCATATGATTCTGTTGCAGCTACAGAATTAGATGTTGCACCTGGAAAGTAACTGGCTTCAAATCGTGGTCTGAACCTTGTTCGCATCATATCCTGTTTTCTCTTTGGTAGCATATTTTAACCTAAAATTCATATTTTATTGAATTTTTCAGAAATATAACAATTTCAATTCAATATATAATAATATATTATTGATTCAATAATTTATTTATTGAATATAATATTATATTACAAACACAAATTAATTGCTGTCAACACTTACAAATAATGGATATGTTGAAATTTCCTTTGGAAAGGATAAGGAGGGGGAGGATCTGAAGAAGAGCCTGAGTTTGATTCATCTTCTTTTTTTGAAGAATTAGATTCAAACTCAGGCTCCTCTTTAGATCTCTCCCCCACCTCATCCTCTCCAGATGAAATTTCAACATATTCATTATTTAGATCGTTCAAAGATTCATTCTCGTAATATGTAATGGAAGCATTTATTTCATAAACATTTTCTTGAAATGCTTCACTTTCAATTCTCTATGATTCAAAAACACCTTTAGGTTTAACGTTGCAAACGGCCAATCAATCTAACTTATCTCGTCATAGGTTAGGAAAAGGGACATAATACATCTGAATTGCTTGCATCATCAACACGAAAGGTTTAGGGGGTTGGTTCACATAGGAGAATGATAATAGGAATGAGAATGGATATAGTGAGGAATGAGAATGAATATAATCGTTATAATTATGATGGTTAATTATAAGGAATGAATGATTAACATTACTATTGATAATGATTAGTTTGTTAAAAATATTGAGAAATAAAAATTTGTTATATTATAATTAATTACATTGTAATTATCTAATTATTTATATTTTAATAAATTAATTATAATTTACTTAATTAAATTTTAATTAATTATAGTTTAATTAATTAATCATATTTTAATTAATTAATTATGCCTTAATTAATTATATTTTAAATAATTATATTTTAATT
>JAOQMP010000007.1:16413560-16430433 GCA_027563575.1 Erythroxylum pedicellare
TTAATATTGTTTTGTTTAAGAGTGGAGATTACATCAAATTGAAGCATTATTGGTCAAAAATCACGAATTTTAGAAGAGTGGACATATTACTATAATGGATAAGACGAGATCATGCTTAATGTCATATCCATTCCGGGAGTTTGAATTTAAAGAAACTTATTTCCATTCCTATTATGAAGGATTTAGATTTATTTTAGATAGGAATCTTTGCAATATAGGAGGCAGCTAGGTTTTGAGTAGGAAAGAAGACAAAAATACAACCAACAGTTCTACATATTTTAATTCAAGTATTTCTTGTTTTGTTTTCTTATATTTTATGAATAATTAACATTAATTAATATGATAAATTAATTTGATGTTAGTTATTCTATAACTATTCGTAAATTTAATAATCCGTAATTGTCATAAAGGATTGATACAAGTAGTAAATGTGTTATTTATAAATTTGCATATTTAATTTATGAAAAATAAGAAATTAAATGTAACTATCTCAATTATTTAATGTAGGGTTTAGTCTTTTTTATTAAGTTTATTGCTATCATTTAATTGATATGTAATGTTATTATACTCAATCAATTGATGGTAAGTTTTGGTAAGAATGTTGGGTTTAAACCAATGAATTTAGTAAAATTTAAGACTTATTATGGTTGTCCTAATATGTTTTCAACTAACAGCTTGAATTGTGAAAATTATTCTTTTATACTATTGATTAATGTTACAATTAGATGACATATTTTCCTTGAATTGAAGTTAAGTACTCTTTAATTTTTCACTTTTATATTTAGTTAATTTATTTTGATTCCATGTTAAAATTGAGTTTATTAGTTAATTAATCATAAACCCTTGCCTTGTTTTGTCAATTGAAATTAAGAAACTAATTTTAGTTCTCGTGGGATTGGACATAGTTCCACGACTAAAGTTATGAATATCATAACAATACCAATATCGAATTTGGTTATGGTACAATATTATATCGATACTGATCAATACTGGGTACCGTTTCTAGTAATTTTTAGATTTATAAAATAGTATCTAAATTTTTTAAAATTGCAAAATAGTCCCTCAATATGTTACATTATATAAATTTATAATTTACATCAACCATGTCTCCAAAAATCATAATAATAACCATAAGTAATATGAAAAAGATTATTTAATTATCATACAAAAATAAAATTAAGGACAATACAAAGTATTTAAAATGTTACAATTTCATTGTATAATAAATAATAATTATATGAAAATATCAAATAAATAGAATAGTAAAATTTTTTGGCTCTCTAACTATTACAATTTACAATAAGAGCTCGTGCCAAAGAAACTACCAACTAGAATGAAACCTGAAACAAGAACATTAATAGTTATATTTATATTGCATATATAGAGTTTAGCATATACATCAAATATAAGTGAAACTAAAAGAATGGGAGAAATGAAAACTTAGAACTTCATTCAATCGAAGGCCTACTCAAATTGCATTGAGCCTAATTCTTATTTAGTACAAAATCTTCATTATTGAGAGGAGCCTTATCATCACCATCATTCAAATTTATTGTACCAAATAACATGTCAATACTTTCTTATCCAAGATTATCTTCCAAATCACTTTCATCTATCAAACTCAGTTTCTTATAAGCTCGATCCACCAAAAAATTGATATGGTCAAGGTAAATTGAATCTACATAATTACTTGTTATATTAAGAGTCATAATAAACAAATTAAATTAAATTACCAAGAAATTATATACAACTTAATAATGATAATATCATACTTTTCCCGAAGCTTTAAATTGTATTGAACAAAGATCAAGTTGTTCAATCTTTTATACACCAATTTGTTTTTTTTAATTGATGAAATTAAATGTGGTCCAATTCCTTTTACACCATGTTGTACTCACACATTGACTCAAATTTTGAATTACAAACCTTTGCAATTCTGGAATACTGCTTTCAAATTGTTCTCACTAAGCAACTGTAAGGCAATAAAAGTAGCATTATAAAGAAAATAAAGCGATAGTTAATTTTCAACAAGTAACAAAAGTGAAAAAATATACTTGGATTAAGTTTGTCTCATTGGCGAATAGCAATTAACATCCCAAAATTACTAGAAGCATCCTTATAAATCTCATTGTGAGCTTATAAGATCTTGCATCATTTTATAGGCAATAATTATTATAATAGTTAATAGCATTCTCCTATTAACTTTAGCTTTCTTGTAAAACTTGGTCTAAAATAGATACTAAAATTTAAAAATGCCCCATCTGCAAACAATAAAGAGGAAAGTTGCCTTTCTCATCTCTCATTGATAATTACAAGATAAGATGTATACAAAGAAGATCTATTTTCTAGATTGGCATTAATTGTTTCCTACACCCTCTCCATGGTATCATAAGAATAACTTATTGCTTCCTTCTCTTCACTTTTATCCAAATGAAGTATCCTCATCAAAGGCTTGCAAACTCAAATGACAAATTGACATTGAAACTAAAATTTGTTATGTTTAAGTATTATTTTATAAACCTCCAATCTAGCATTAAACCTAGCATGCTAAGATGTAACTTAATTGTAAACATTTTTCTCAACTCATTCTTTATCAAAATAAAACAATGAAGTGATAAAAAATAGTTGCAAATCTTGTAATAATATGACGATACAAATTCCTACCATTAGTGAAATCCTTTCTTATTAAATTCAGGACCTATGTATGATTGTATATGAACTTCGTCACCTTTTTTGCTTTTTGTATAGTCTTATCAATAATAGAAAAATACCTAACGTCTCGTATATTTCCCAACATCAGGTTAATACAATACGCAACACATGGAATCCATTAAAAAGCATTATACTTGCTTACAATCTTATTATAGCTATTTTATAAGTTAAATCATTATCAGTAATGAATTGAATAATATTTTCATGCCCAACTTTATCAAATATTTAAAATAGAATATCAACATTCTTAAAAAAGCCAGATGCATCAATAGACTTTAAAAATATTATCCCCTTTGCAGAAAAAACCAAAAAATTAATAATAGGCTCATGTATTCTATTTGTCCAACCATCATACATGATTATTCAAAAGTAGATCAAGTCATTCTTCTTTCATTCAAATAACTTTTTACTTCTTAAATAGAGTTGATTAGAAGTTTACCTCTTTAGTTATCAATTGAGGGAGTTTTGTATCCCAGATTGTAAGAGGCAATAACATCGACCATAGGCTGATAATAATAAGATTGGGCATCATTAAATGTTATACTTGAGTCATACTACCATCTAGTCATTGTCATGTCCACATTATGAGTCACTCTTCTAGATTTTAAGGCATTACAAATTGAAGGTTGAGCTCCAGGAGTTGTTTGTGGCGCAAAAGATTAGATAGTTTTCTTCTTCTTTTCCTCACATCAGGTGCAATAATTCCTTCTTATTTGGTAGGAATACTACCACCTTTATCATCCCTACTATCATCCTAAATACCAATAAAAGAACTTCCACTACCAATTTCGTAGTTCAATATATGTCTTCTATCTTTCTCATGTTGATACTCTTTAAACAAAGTCTTCATTTGTCATTTCACATCATGACTCATTTTTTTCAAGGATCCACATCACCTTTGATCCTAGCTAAATGCTTCTTTAATTTGGTGATTCCCTCACCTCAAATTCTTGTTACAATATAAACAAATAGTATGGTTTTTCATTCCAGAAACTAATCTAGCATGAGCTTAAGTTTGATCATTGAATCTTCCTGTACTTGAAGCAATTGAATTATCAGGTGTACTTGAACTTTCCTCCATTTATTCGTAAAAATAAATGAAGACACGTATTAAAATTAATATAATAACTTTGTATCAAAATCAAGTTATGCATAATAACAGGGAAAAATAGAGCAACAATAGTTTCTTAACAATCGTATGATATATACATGTACGTGACCTTCATAAACTTATATAAATCATTCCTTTAGAAAATTTGATGATTGAGCATATTCTATCCAAGAAACCAAACTTTAAATATATACATTGATTGCTACACTTTCACAATTATAATCCATTTAGTGTGATTACATAATTTAAACATAAAGTCATAACTCACAATTATAACCCATTTTGTTTAATTACATAATTCTACCATAAAGTGATAATTATAACCATTTTGTATGATTACATATTTCAACTATAACTCACAACTATAACTCATTTTGTATGATTACATAATTTAACCATAAACTCACAAGTCATATATATAGCTGAATTTGTGTAATCACATAATTTAACCATAAAGTCATAAATAAAATTCATTTTGTGTTTATGATATGATTTAAACATAAACTCACATTCATAACCTATTTTGTATGATTACATAAATTTGTAACTATAACTAATTTTGTATGATTACATAAGTTAACTATAAACTCATAACTGTAACTCATTTTCTGTGATTATATCTAACTATCTAAACTCACATCTTTAAATTAATTCGTGTAATCACATAATTCAACCTAAATTAACTAACCTATTTTGTATATTACAAAATCAATTTATAATATATAATCTAATTTATAATAAAGACCAAATTTTAATTCAATATTTCTTAAATTTCAAACACTAATATAAACTTCAATTTTGTATTGAATGATTGAATCCCCAATTTCCAGAATTCAATAACATAAATGACAACACACATCCAAAATTCCAAATACTATAATTCTATATAAAATCCTCAACCTAATTTCTCAATTTCCAAAATTCAAACAAAACCAACACATCTATACATTCTAGTATCCAACAATCTGTTATCCTCAATTTCCAAAATGCAAAGTCTAAACTCATAAGTCACAACTATAAGTCGCTTATACACACAAGAACTACTCAATTATCTTAACATCTAACAATCAACACAACACAACACAAATCAACACACTACAAACAGTTTAATTGTTCAATGATGATTTTCATTTTATAACCTTGAGGCATGAAGTTTACAGCTCCTCTTAGTGTCGGTAAGGTCAAGGTAACAATGGCAAAGGTGGGACCTCAAGCCAACTACACAGTCAAGGAAGGGTGAGGCGAGGTAAGGTGAGTAGATGACTGTAGTTCATAGGTGAGCTGAGGAGAGGCGAGGCATAGACGAGAGAGGTGATTGGTGAGTGGTGAGAGCAAAAGCAGAGGCACATGCAGATAGGAGTGGGTGGGGAATGGGGACGGATAGGTTAAACTTTATGGATAATGTTTTAAAAATTATAATTTATTTTAAATTTTTAAAAAATTATAATTCGGTTTGATAGGTCAATGATATTTCAGTACCGACTCATAATACAAAATTACTCGATATTGTACCATTTTCTAATTAGTAAGGTAGGTACCAATTGGTACCACCCAATATAATATAATGCTTGAACCATTTTCCACAACTATTAAAAAACATTAAATGGTCATAATTAATTTTTAGTGGCTCAACAATCCGATCAAAATTTTGGCACCATTGTTAGGGATTTTAGTTTCATAGTTTTTCTTGTTTTATTTTATAATTTAGTGCTAATCTCTTTTCTTGTATAACTCATTCTTCTTAGATAGGTGAATTACAATATAACACATAAATTGAAAAGGCAACATTTTGTTTAAAGAAAGAGACTAAGCAAAGAAGCGGTCATTAACCTTCAGAAGTGAACATTAAGATATATCTAACAATTGGTGAAGATTTTAATTTTCAAAAAGTTAAAGAAAAGATGGCAAATCCTAATACTAGAACACTAAGGGAGTTAGTGGCACCAATTTTGAATCAACAACACTTATGCCTACGATTTCTAGATGATGAGGTAGATTTCAATTGAAATTTAGTTTGATTCACTTACTCACTATTTTTCATGGACTAGCAGGTGAAGATGCACTTAAACTCTTGAAAGAATTTCTTAGTATTTGCTCTAGAATGAATTGGAATGCCTAAAGAAAATATTAATCTTAGAGCCTTCTCATTCTCATTAAAAGATAAGGCAAAGGATTGATTGTATTATCTTGCCTCTAGCTCAGTGACAATATGAAATAAGATGAAAAGGTTATTCTTGGAGAAGTTCTTTCCTACGTCACGAGCAGTTAATATCAGAAAGAAGATATGTGGGATAAGACAATTCATTGGAGAAACATTGTATAAATAATAGGAAAGGTTCAAGGAGTTATGTGCTAGTTGCCTATACCATCATATTCCTGACCAAATTTTGATTCAGTTCTTTTATGAAGAGCTACTGCCAATGGATATGAGTATGGTAGATGCAACTAGTAGATGAGCTTTGTTAAACAAAACACCAAAAGCAACCAGACAATTTATATTGAATAGGGTCGAAAATTCTTAACAATTTGGGATAAGGATGAATGGAGTTGTTAAATGTGTGAATGAGGAAAGTAATACAAACCTTGACGGTAAAATTTCATATTTAACTACTATAATTTGTCAAATGGTTGTATGTCAATTACAATCGACACGAGTGTGTGGAATAAGCTCATTCTCTAGATATCCTATAAATATGTACTCTAAATTCCAACAAGACTCCTTTTAAAAAGCTAACATAATAGGGAGATTTCCTAGTCAACCTTAACAAAAATACGACAAATCATTCTAATCTAGGATAGCATAATCATTAGAACTTTAGCCATAAAAATCAAGGAGGGCAATAAAGATATCAACCTCGTAATTTCAATAGACAACCTCCTGCCCCTACATATACTCAATATCAATCTTCAAAATTAGGTGTCTTTGGATGGAATTATTAAGGTAGTTGCTACTAATACTCAATAATTTCAACAGGAAACAAGAGAAATTCTTTAGAACTTAAGAAAGCATATTACTCAATTAGCCACCTTAGTTAATAAATTGGTAGGGCGAACATCAGCAAAATTACCTTCACAAATGATGGTGAATTCTAAGGAGAATGTGAGTTCAATGACATTGAGAAGTGGGAAGGAAATTCAATCCGAATCTTCATTACCAATGGAGGTAGAAAAGTATAAAGAAGGAGAAAAGAAAGATGAACCTTAAACTCAAGAATCAATAAAGGTAAAAAGTTGATTTATCTTTACTAATATCAACTCAAGCACGTGTATCTCGTTTCCCTTGTAGGTTGGCTAAATCAAAATAAAAGGAACATGAAGTAGAGGTCCTAGAAACCTTTAGAAAGGTGGAAATCAATAAACCATTTCTTAAATCCATTAAGCAAATTATAAAGTATACAAAGTTCTTGAAAGAAATATCCATAAATAAAAGGAGGTTGAAGGATAAGGAGAGAATGATTTTGCGTAAAAATGTATCAGCTATGATAAATAGGAAATTACTAGAAAAATGAAAAGATCCAAATATGTTTACACTTGTGTGTGTAATTGGTAATAAGAAAATTGAGCATGTCATGCTAGAATTAGGTGCATCTGTTAATGTCATGCCATACTCCATTTACTAAGCTTTAAATATGAATTTTTTGTAAGAAGTACTTATTTAACTAGCTAATTGTTCTTATGTGTGTCATACTACTGTGATGGAGGATGTTTCAGTCCAAGTTACAATTTGTTATTTTTAATGGACTTTTACATCTTGAAAATGGTTGGGGATAGTGTTGACCATTTGACTTCGATTTTGTTGGGAAGGATATTTATGAAGACAACCAAAATGAAAATTAATATGGATGAGTGTATTCTTTTCGTTAAGTTTTATAGAGAGATAATGAAGTTTAATGTTTTCGAAACAATAAAGTACCCCAATGATTTTCAATCTATCTATCATATGGATAATATCGATTCAATTGTGCAAGTTATTTTTAAAGAAGAAAAAGATGATGATGAGTCAAAGTTTAATGCTAAACTGGACATGAATGAGCAACATTCGAAGATACAATTGAATTCCCTACCTAATCACCTGAAGTTTGTCCATTTAGGTGAAGGAGCGTCATTACATGTAATCATCTCAAAAGGGTTAACTAAAGGACAAGAAAAAAAAATGTTAAGCCAATAAGGGAAACGCTAGGAAGACTCAATCTAACAATGAAAAATGGATTTGTAAACATGGATTTGGAAAAAGATAGGGAGGCAAGGAAATTATAAGTGTAAGAGCTATAGGAACTAAGGTTGGATGCTTACGAGAATTTGATAATCTACAAAGAGAAAACAAAATTATTCAATGATAATATGATCTTGAGGAAACAATTTGAGGAGGGACAAAAAGTGTAATTATATAATTCTCGATTAAGGCTTATGTTAGGTGGTTACATTTAGTTGTCTTCGTTCTTTTATTGTCACTAATATATTTCCTCATTGTGCAGTGGAAATAAAAATTTTAAATACCAGGAAGATTTTTAAGCTGAACGGACATAGATTGAAACCATTTTATAAGGAAGATTTCATAAGTCGTGATGATGCCTTATACATATTAATAGTTTATTTGATTTTAAAGAAAATTGTAAAATTTTTAATAAAAATGAAAACAAATATTCTTTAAATTTTAAAATTTTATTTATAAAATGAAATTTATAAAATATTTTAAAAAGTCAAAAAAGTAAAAACCTTTTTTATTTTGTTTCTTTTTCAGCAAGCAACCTCACGCCTAGCAAACTCACTAAGCCACCCATACTCAACAAATGTGGCCATATACACACATACATCTCATTTCAGTTGCTCATAACTTAGGGGAACATTCTACTTTGTGCTTATTTTTTGTTGATTATTTTTGTGACATGTGAGCATCTTATACATACATTGGGGACAATGTATGATTTAGGAGTGGGGGAGCAAGAAAATATATGATGATATGATAGAGATCAGATGTATTTGTAATTCATGCTTATGAGTATTTGATATTGAATTTAGATTCTACATTATTGTAATGTTCTATGCATGGCTAGAAATAGATTATTAAGTAAAAGTAGTTGATCCAAGTTTATACAAAAAGTTTGTATGTGTTGGATCAAAGGAGACTTATGCTTAACATAAATGATAAGAATAAAAAGTTAGATAACAATTGAGAGAGATCTAACAATTGATGAAGATTTTAATTTCCAAAAAGTAGAAGAAAAGATGGTAAATCCTAATACTAGAACGCTCAGGGAGTTAGTGGCACCAATTTTGAATCAACAACAATTATGCATATGATTTCCAGATGATGAGGTAGATTTCAATTGAAATTTAGTTTGATTCACTTACTCACTATTTTTCATAGTCTAGCAGGTGAAGACCTACTTAAACTCTTGAAAGAATTTCTTAGTATTTGCTCTAGAATTGGACTAAAGAAAAAATTAATCTTAGAGCCTTCTCATTCTCATTAAAAGATAAGGCAAAGGATTGGCTATATTATCTTGCCTCTGACTCAGTGACAACATGAAATGAGATGAAAAGGTTATTCTTAGAGAAGTTCTTTCCTACATTACAAGCACATAATATCAGAAAGAATATATGTGGGATAAGACAATTCATTGGAGAAACATTGTATAAATATTGAAAGAGGTTTAAAGAGTTATGTGCTAGTTGCCCATACCATCATATTCCTGGCCAACTTTTGATTCATTACTGTTATGAAGGGCTATTACCAATGGATATGAGTATGGTAGATGCAGCTAGTGGAGGAACTTTGGTAAACAAAACACCAAAAACAGCCAAACAATTTTTATTGAATAGGGCCGAAAATTCTTAACAGTTTAGGATAGGGATGAATGGAGATTTTAAGTGTGTGAATGAAGAAAGTAATACAAACCTTGAGGGTAAAATTTCATATTTAACTACTTTAATTCGTCAAATGGTTGTACGTCAATTACAATCGACACGAGTGTATGGGATAAGCTCATTGTCTAGATATCCTATGAATATGTGCTCTAAATTCCAACTAGACTCCTTTTAAGAAGCTAACATAATAGGGAGATTTCTTAGTCATCCTCAACGAATATATGACCAATCATTCTAATCTAGGATAGAAGAATCATCTGAACTTTAGCCATGAAAATCAAGGAGGGCAATAAAAATATCAACCTCACAATTTCAATAAACAACTTCAAGCCCCTATCTATGCTCAATCTCAATCTTCAAATTCAGATGTGTCTTTGGATGAAATTATTAAGGTAGTTGCTACTAATACTCAAGAATTTCAACAGGAAACAAGAGCAAGTATTTAGAACTTAAGAAAGCATATTACTCAATTAGCCACCTCAGTTAGTAAATTGGAAGGGCAAACATCAGGAATATTACTTTTACAAATGATGGTGAATTCTAAGGAGAATGTGAGTTCAATGACATTGAGAAGTGGGAAGGAATTTCAATCTGAATCTTCATTGCGAACGGAGGTAGAAAAAGTATGAAGAAGGAGAAAAGAAAGATGAACCTCTAACTCAAGAATCAATAAAGGTAAAAAGTTGATATCTTTATTAATAGCAACTCGTGCACGTGTATCTCCTTTCCCTTATAGGTCGACTAAATCAAAAGAAGAGGAACCTGAAATAGAGGTCTTAGAAACCTTTAGAAAGATGAAAATCAATAAACCACTTCTTAAATCCATCAAGAAAATTATAAAGTATACAAAGTTCTTGAAAGAAATATCTATAAATAAAAGGAGGTTGAAGGATAAGGAGAGGATAATTTTGCGTAAAAATGTATAAGCTATGATAAATAGGAAATTACTAGAAAGATGCAAAGATCCAAATATGTTTACACTTCTGTGTGTAATTAGTAATAATAAAATTAAGTGTGTCATGCTAGAATTAGGTGCATCTGTTAATGTCATGCCATATTCCATTTACCGAGCTTTAAATATGAATTTTTTAAAGAAAATAATGTGATTATTTAACTAGCTAACTGTTCTTATGTGTGTCATATTGGTGTGATAGAGGTATTTTGGTCCGAGTTAACAGTTCGGTATTTTTAGTGGACTTTTACATCTTGAAAATATTTGGGGATAATGTTGACCATTTGACTTTAATTTTGTTAGGAAGGCTATTTATGAAGACGACCAAAATGAAAATTAATGTGGATGAGGGTACTCTTTCGTTAAGTTTGATGGAGAGATAATGAAATTCAATGTTTTTGACGCAACGAAGTACCCTAATGATTTTCAATTCATCTAGTGTATGGATAATATCGATTCAATTGTGCAAGTTTTTTTTAAAGAAGAAAGAGATGATGATGAGTCAAAGTTTAATGCTAAACTGAACATAAATGAGCAACATTCGAAGATAGAATTGAAGTCCCTACCTAATCACCTGAAGTTTGTCCATTTAGGTGAAGAAGCATCACTACGTGTAATCATCTAAAAAGGGTTAACTAAAGGACAAGAAAAAATGTTAAGACAATAAAGGAAACACTAGGAAGACGCAATCCAACAATGAAAAATGGATTTGTAAACTTGGATTTGACAAAAGATAGGGAGGAAGTAAATTCGAATTGCAAGAGCTAGAGGAACTAAGGTTGGATGCTTATGAGAATTTGATAATCTACAAAGAGAAAACAAAATTATTCAATGATAATATGATTTTGAGGAAACAATTTGAGGTGGGACAAAAAGTGTTATTATATAATTCTTGATTAAAGCTTATCTCAGGTAGTTATACTTTAGTTGTCTTCTTCTTTTATTGTCACTAATATATTTCCTCATTGTGCAGCGAAAAAAGTTTAAATACCAGGAAGATTTTTAAGGTGAACGGACACAAATAGAAACCATTTTATAAGGAGATGACACTTTCAAATGTAGTGGATATTAATTTGACACTTCCAATAAGTGAAAGTTTGAGAATAAAAGGTTTTATCAAGCATAATGATGTTAAACAATTATGCTTTTTTAGAGGCAACCTAAAATATGATAGTTTTCATTAGTTCAGTTTTAGTCACATATAGTTTTCATTTGCTTGTTTTTTAGAAGTTAATTTATTGCCTTAAGGAAGAAATAGGCCTTAAAATTCCATAATGCTAAATTTTCTAAGGCATGATAACACTTATGTAATTCAGTTGCAAGTATAAAAGACTTAAACTTCCAGAATACTAAATCTCATAAGGCAAGATCATGCCTTGTGCGATTTAACTTTCTGGAATGAAAGCTCCTAAAATTCTATAATATTAAATCTCATAAGATCATATCATGCCTTATAAGATTTAACTTTTTGGAATGGAATCCTTGAAATTCTAAAATACTAACATTCATAAGGCGTGATGACGCATTATACATATCAGTAGTTTGTTTGATTTTAAAGAAAATTGTAAAATTTTAAATAAAAATAAAAAATATTATTAAAAATTAAAATTTTATTTATAAAATAAAATTTAAAAACATTTTAAAAAGTCAAAAAAAGTAAAACCCTATTTTATTTTGTTTCTTTTTCAACAAGCAACCCCACGCCTAGCAGATGCACTAAGCCACCCATAGCATACTCAGCAAATGTGGCGATACACACACATAAATCTCATTTCAATTGCTTACAACTCAAGGGAATATTCTACTTTGTGCTTTATTTTTTGTTTATTATTTTTGTGACATATGAGCATCTTATGCATACATTAGGGACAATATATGATTTAGGAGTGGGGGAGCAAGAAAATATATGATGATGGAGTTTTTGATTTGTGCTTGAACTCATGAATATTATCATTCATATATTGATTATTTCTCATAATAGCCTTAAAGTTTTATGATTGTTATTTAGAAATAATTCCCAAGTTAGGATACATTTTTTATTTAACTTATAATCCATGAGAGAGACAAGCACAATTAGTGTTTTCATTAAATTACTTTTAAGTATCTCATTGGCTTTGTTGAATGAAAGTGAACTAGACTTAATGCATTTTGACACCTATGTGAGCTTTAGGCCTATGAGAATTCATAATATTTGTGCTCATATATATATTTTGTGTGTGTGTTATCAAACATAGTTTGTTTATGCTAGAATTTGTGTTTAAATACATGTTGAGATCATATTGTTTTATGATTTTGTGTATAAAGATGATAAGGGCACTTAGGATAACCATTGCTGACCTAAACAAGTCTACCTTACTTTTTATCCTAAAAAAACTAATTTGAGTCTTAACCTTTCTTTTCTTGCATACTAATCTTGTTACAAGCCAAATTTACCCCCTTTTTAATGTCTTTAATGATTTTGAACACCTAAATTGAAGGAATTAGTATCAAGTTGATTTGCATAGGATTTTGACTATTTCCATAAAAAGTAAATTAGTCGATTCAAGTTGAATTGTTTTAATTTTTTCAATTATTTTTAAGAATGGGGCAAAAGTATAAAAAAAGAAAGAAAGCAAAAAGAAAAGTAAAAAAGATGAGGTGATTGTGATTGAAAAGGATGCTATTTGAATTAAGTGAGTTTAAAACTAAATTAAGTTGAAAGTTTTATGGATGAGTTTGTATAATTTCTTTCAATTTATCTAACCTAAAACCTTCTTTTTATCATACCTTACCTAAGCCACATTACAACCCTTATTAAGTCCTTTTGATATATGTATTAAGTTCATTTTTTATAGCAGCAGAGATATAATTCTTAAGCAAGTTTATGAAATAACTAGTTATGCTTTAATTTAAAAGCTTAATAAATCATAAACACTTGTATAAAGTAAAATCCATAAAAGGGTGACAAGTCTTGTGTTACTTAATTTTGATGGAATTAATGAGATGTTATGTTTTAGTTCTAAAAATATGTCCTATAAGTGTTTGTTCTCTCAATTGTTGTTTTATCTTAACACTTTAATGTGAAATAGCTTTCAAGATATTTCTCAATAACATGAAAGAAGATGAGAGGCTGTTATGAGGATTATTGATGTATTAAATTGATGTCTGCTTAAAGACAAGTGTAAGGCCGGTGTAGGAGGAATTTGATAAGATATTATTTGATTGTCTTAATTGGAATTATATCTTTTGTTTAGACTATATTTTGGTGCTTAAATAGGAAAATTAATATTTTTTGTTTTCGAAGATTACAAGTGGAGATTGCATCAAATTTGAGCATTACTATTCAAAATCACAATTTTTTTAAAAAGTAGATATATTGCTACAATGAATAAGGTGAAATCATGCTCCAAAAATTTGAATTCAATTAGGAAACTTATTTTCATCCCTATTTTGTAGGGATTTATATTTGTTTTAGATAGGAATCTTTACAATTAAGAAACTTATTTCCATCACTAAAGGAAGATGAAGTCCCAAAACTACTTAGTGCTAGCCATTCCATTGGAAGACTTGGAAGCATAATCTCATGGCTTAAGAAATGAAGGATGTACATGAGAGATATGTGAGGAGAAAGTAAAGCAAACCCCGGAGAAATCAAGACGTCTAGATGCGTCTTCTTTTTGAAAGTTCTAGAGAAATCAAGATGTAGCCACGTGGATGTGTTATTGAGATGTTAAATGTTTTTAGGTTATGGAGGGACGTATAATTAGTTTACTTGTTTTGTAAAGCATGTACAAATTTCCAATATCATTAATATAATTTAATTTTTCAAAACGAAGATAGGAGAAGGCTAGGTTTTGAGAGTAGGAAAGAAGACAAAAACATGTCTAACACTTGTACAAATCATTCTCTTTCATTTTTTTGTAGTTTTCTTTCAAATCTTTGGTCTTTTCTTCTATTTTTGGTGTTGGAACTAAAGATGTGTGGTCAAATTCAAATATTCTGATTTAAGGGGATTCAAAACTCTAGTTGTAACCTTATGAGGTTTTGTTCAAATTTAAACATTCTGATTTAAGGGGATTCAAAACTCTAGATGTAACCTTAAGAGGTTTTGTTCTAAATTTAATTCAAGTATTTCTTATTTTGTGTTCTCATATTTTATGAATAATTAATATTAATTAATCTAACAAATTAATTTGATGCTGGCTATCCATGAATTCAATGATTTGTAATTTTCATGAAGGATTCGTACAAATAGCTAATAAGTTTTTTATGACTTTGCATATTTAACTTATGAGAAATAAGAAAATTAAATTGAATAATTATAGTTATTTCAATTATTTAATTTAGGGTCTAGTTTTTTTCACTGAGCTTATTGGTATCATTTAATTGATATGGAATGCTATCATACTCAATCAATTGATAGTAAGTTTTGGTTTGAATGTTGAGTTTTAACCAATGAATTTAGAAAATTTTGAGACTTATTATGGCTGTTTTAAGATTTTTCAAATTAACTCCTTGAATTGTGAAAATTATTCTTTTTAAACTAGTGATCAATGTTGCAATTAAATGAGATCTTGAATTTCTCACTTTTATATTCACTTAATTTATTTTGATTCCTTGTTACATTTAGTTTATTAGTTAATTAATCATAAACCTCCACTTTGTTTTGTCAATTGAAATTAAGAAATTAGTTTTTAGTTCTCTAAGTATTCGACTTGGTTTCACGATCACTAAAAGAGTTTAAAGAATCAAAATTAATTTTGTAGGCTTCGACAACCTGATCAATGATGTTCTCTTCAATAATAATATCTCCCATACTTAGATTAGTTATTAAATAAAAATAACTTATTTAAGAAAATTTAACATAATAGTAAACTAGTAACCCCAAAAATCCAAATACTAAATTTAACAGTATTAGTTAGGTGTGCCTATGGTTCAAAGATCAAATTATAATTTACTTTTCTATTCTAAAGTTAAATAATTTTATTTAAAAAAATAGCAGTTTCACTTTTTTTAACAATTTGATCCGAGTGGGCAGACTTTAATGTTTTGTACTTAGTATATAATATTAACTATATAACCCCTCGTAATTGTACAGCCAACATTAGACTTAAGTTGTTTAAGTTGGCATTTATAAGGACTGATTCAACAACCAAGTAACCTTAGAATCTTGGTCACTTGTCACATTTCACCTGTCCGTCAACTTCCAGGAAAATAAAGACCACAAGGAAAGGAAAAAGCTTCAGAATTCAAGAAACAGCCTTAAATCAACATCAATTACTTCCAAAACGTTAAAACTAGAAATAAAGGAACTACCTTGTATTCAATTCCAGGTTAAACCACGATGATCTTTAGCTGAACTGAACTATTGATGAGAACTGTGCTGGCATTTCCCATTTGGATCAATTGCTCTACTGAATCAGTCGCCCTTGGGCTTGGGCTTGGGCTTGAGCTTGAGTTTGCGCATGAGCCAAACCACAGCCATAAGCTTGCGCCGACTTTTAGGCGGCGGGAGCTGTCTCCTACGTTCACGCTTGATGTCGACCGGGAATGCGGGCTTGATCTCAGGCTCTGATTCGAGCTCGGGCTCGGGCTCTGACGCATGCACTGGCTCGGGGTGGATCTTAGGCTTGGACGCGGGCTCGGGCTCGGGCTCTAACGCGGGCACTAGCTCAGGCTTGTGCGTGGGCTCAGGCTTTGACACAGGCACTGGCTCGAGCTCGTGCGTGGGTTCGGGCTCGGATGTGGGCACTGGCTCGGGCTCGTGCACTGGCTCGGGCTTGAGTTTGGGCTTGGTTTCAGTTTTTGCACCCCTAGAACCTAGTGAACTAAAAAGCTGTCCGAAGGCAAAGATGGTAGACGAAATTGAAACTTTAATAGGAGCATTTCCATCCTTACGGTACAAAGAATAGTTGACTGTGGTTATAACAAATTGACCAAAGGCACAAGTCAAGGCAGTGATGCAAGGAAAGAACCCAACACGAACCCCAGCCCCAGGTGGTGGATCAAAGAGCCAACTTCTCCAGTTAGTTTCTCCCTTCCGAAAATCCCACTCTTTTATAAGCTTGTAGACGAGTTCCGAGATACTGATCAGCACTGCTGATATGGACATTATGAGGCACGGTAATAGAAAAGGCTTGTGCTGCGAGGAGAGCTGGTCGAACACTATTGACATTAGCTCGACGATGAAGTTGGCCACGAAAAATATCAATTCCAATACCTGCCCATACGCCCAAAAGAAGTTCATGAAC
>JAOQMP010000007.1:16437692-16450013 GCA_027563575.1 Erythroxylum pedicellare
TTGTTCATGTTGACAAATTTATTCTCCCTGCAGACTTTGTGGTACTTGACATGAAAGAAGATAAGGAGATCTCGATCATACTTGGGTGATCATTCTTGGCTACTAAAGGTGCAGTGATTAATGTACAACAAGGGGAACCAACCTTTCATGTAAATGGTGAGAAGGTGAAGTTTAACATATACAGATCACTCAAACATCCAAGTTATACACTGACTTGCAACCGGATGGATGTCATATTCTTTTGTGTGGTAACATCTTTACCTTCCCTTATATCTAAAGACCCATTATTGACATGTTTGGAAGGTATGTTTAGAAAAGATGTTATGGATGATGATGATGCTTTTTTTATGATGGTATTAGATTCATTTGAATGCTTGAAATTTTTTTATCAAACTAAGTCTTTGTTTTTTGTGACTAATGTTGATGTTGTTGGTGATGTGAAAGATGTGCACCATTCGATTGATTTGAAACCTTTGCCTGAAAATTTGAAATATGCATTCTTGGGTGCTAATCAAACTTTTCCTATCATTGTTTCATCTTCATTGACTTATTTAGAAGAAGAAAAATTGCTTAGGGTGTTAAGGGAGTTAAAAATTGCATTAGGTTGGTCAATTTCAAACATTAAAGGAATTAGTCCTTCTATTGTAATGCATAAAATTCTAATAGAGGAGTCATTCACCCCTAGCATTGAACCCCAAAGAAGATTGAACCAAACAATGAAGGAAGTGGTTAAGAACGAAATTCAAAAGTGGCTTAAGGCTGGAATCATGTACCCAATTTTTGATAGTTCATAGGTTAGGCCTACTCAGGTTATTCCTAAAAGAGGTGGATTCACTGTAGTTAACGATGATAACAATGAGACTATTTCCACTAGGACAATCACTGGATGGAGGGTTTGTATGGATTATAAGAAGTTGAACAAAGCCACTAGGAAGGACCATTTTCTTTTACCATTCATAGATCAGATGTTGGATAGACTTACTGGACATGCATTTTACTAATTTCTAGATGGGTACTTGGGATATAACTAAATAGCCATAGCACCTGAAGATCAAGAAAAGACCACATTTACTTATCCTTTCGGCACATTTGTGTTTAGGCACATGCCTTTTAGTCTTTGCAATGCTCCTGCTACATTTCAGCAAGGCATGATGGCTATCTTTTCTGATATGGTTGAGAATTTCATGGAAGTTTTTATGGATGATTGTTCTGTTTTTAGTGATTCATTTGATAAGTGCTTACATAATCTGTCTTTAGTGTTGACAAGATGTCAAGATACCAACTTGGTACTCAATTGGGAGAAATGCCATTTTATGGTGAGGGAAGGAATTGTGTTAGGTCAAAAAGTATCTGCTCATAGCATTGAAGTGAATCAAGCCAAAACAACAACTATTGAAAAGTTACCTCCACTGACAAATGTAAAGTGTATCTGTAGTTTCCTTGGACATGTAGGGTTTTACCGAAGATTCATCAAAGACTTCTCCAAGATCACTAAACCCCTTTGTAATCTCTTAGAAAAGGATGTGAAATTTAAATTTAATGAGAATGGTTTAAAGGCTTTTAAGTTGATCAAGAAAAAGTTGATTTCAGCTCTTGTGATGATCACACCTGATTGGCAACAATCATTTGAAATTATGTGTGATGCGAGTGACTTCGTAGTGGGAGCAGCTTTAGGCCAAAGGTGAGAGAAAGTGTTCAGGGTTATCTACTACTCTAGCCGAACTTTGGATGATGCCCAACAAAATTACACAACTACAAAGAAGGAAATGATGGCCATTGTTTTTTCTTTGGGCAAGTTTCGGTCGTATATGATTGGGTCAAAAGTTGTGGTTTTCACAGATCATGTGGCAATCCGTTATTTGTTTTCAAAGAAAGATGCCAAGCCATGACTCATTCGATGGGTGTTGCTTTTGCAAGAGTTTGATGTGGAGATCAAAGACAGAAAGGGAACAGAAAATGCAGTGGCCGACCATTTATCTCGATTAGAGCTTTAGGAATCAAAGTTACCAATACCCATCCAAGAGACTTTCACAGATGAGAATTTATTTAGAGTTAATAAAAAGCTTCCATGGTTTGCCAATATGGTGAATTATTTAGCTACAGTTTTGATCCATCCGGATTTAAATCCATCTCAACAGAAAAAGTCCATATTTGATGTGAAAAGTTATCTATATGATAAGCCTTTACTGTTTAAGAGAGGTCTCGATCAAGTGATTCGAAGATGTATCCCGGAAGATGAAGTCTTAGCAATTTTAGAGCATTGTCATTCATCACCATATGGAGGTCACTTTGGCTTATCGAGAATAATAGAAAAAGTTATCCAATTCGATTTCTATTGGCCTACGGTCCATAAAGATAGCTATGCTTTCACTAAGACGTGTAAATGATATCAACAAATGGGTAATATCTCACGACATCATGAACTTCCTTTGACAACATTTTTTATATAGAACTCTTCGATTTGTGAGGTGTCGACTTCATGGGACCATTCCCCAAATCTTGTAGACAATCCTATATCCTTTTGCCAGTGGACTATGTATCCAAATGGGTTGAAGCTATAGCTTCACCAGCAAATGACTCCAAGGTTGTTCTCAGATTTCTCAAGAAAAATATTTTCACAAGATTCGACACTCCAAGGTCCATTATTAGTAATGAAAGTATGCAATTTTGCAACAAACTTTTGAGTAATCTTTTAAACAAATATGGAGTTCGACACAAGGTTGCTTTACCCTGCCACCCACAATTAAATGGCTAAGCTAAAATATCAAATCGAGAGATCAAGGAAATTTTTGGGAAGACAGTGAACCCCAACTGGAAAGAATAGGCTCTCAAGCTTGATGACGCCCTTTGGGCATATAGGACGGCTTTCAAGACTCCAATTGGCATGTCTCCATGTCATTTGGTTTTTGGAAAAAGCTTGTTATCTTCTGGTGGAATTGGAACCCAGGGCTTATTGGGTAGTTTGGAAGTTAAATCTTGATTGGCAAAAATCAGTTGAAAATCGGTCTCTTCAGTTGTGTGAATTAGAAGAATTTCAAAATGAAGTATATGAGAACTCCAAAATCTACAAGGAGAAAACAAACAAATGACATGACCAACACATCATAAGGGAAGAATTTGCTCCAGGAGAGAAAGTTCTGCTTTTCAACTCGAGATTGAAGTTTTTTCCAAGTAAATTACGCTCTAGATGGTTAGGGCCCTTTTATGTGAAGAATGTTACCTTCTATTGAGCGATTGAAGTTAAGAGAAGTGATGGAAGAACTTTCAAAGTGTATGGGAAAAGATTGAAGCATTATTATGGTCAAGAGTTGAGAAACATTGCAAGCATTTCACTCAAGGACCTGTGATCAAATGGCTACGTTGAGCTATCGATGTTAAACATAGCACCTGTTGGGAGGCATCCCAATCTTATCCTTCATTTGAGTTCTTTGCTATTTCAATTTCTTTTTATTGCTTTCCTTTGAGTACCTTATTTATTTATTATCTGTTTTTTATTAGGAATGTAATATTGGAGCTGTGAATTATGATTTCAAGTCACTGAGCCTTATATAATCCAGGGAGTCTTCCTCCCTTTTTATGAAGGTTTCAAGGACATTTAGACGGAGAAAGTGGCTATGGACATACTGAACTATGGAGAATGATGCGCACACAATGTCGAGCTAACGACTATAAGCACTTAATGGGAAGCAACCCATTGGAGATAAATTAGATTTGATTTCTTCTCTCTCTTCTTTTTCATTTCGATTTTTCTTGCTTTTTCTAGATTTTGAATTTTGTTTCTGTTTTTCAGATTTGACGTGAATCTTTCTTCTTGCACTTACTTCTCTATGACTGAATATTCATATACTTGTTGATTTTTCCTTTGATTTATTTGTTATTCCTTTGGATTATTGGAAATTGCCTTGGTATAAATTCGCCTTTGGAAAAAGGGAGTTTTTGCTAGAAGATTGAAGGAAATTTTGACTAGAATTTTCTTGTGAGTTGGGAGACCCAAGAAACTTAGGAGGTGAAAATTGAAAGTTTGGGACTTAAGAAACTCTAAGAAGAACTCAAGTAAAGGATTACTAAGTGACGTCTAGAGTGGATAGATTAATTCATCTTTGGAAAAAGGGGATTAATTACTCTTAAAATTCACCTCCAAGGTTAGGATATTTTATTTCTGGAGAATAGCTAATTCAATATTAAGGTTGATAAAAATATCATTCCCTAAGAGAAAGTCATTCCCCGTTGAAGTAAATACTTTTAATTAGTCAATTGTTGCAATCTTTTCTTAATTAGTTACTGCACAAATTTGCCATATTCATAGTTATTTTGGTCGTATTGAATTAGGTAGTTGTTTAGAAATTTATTTAAGTTTTAAAAAAATTATTTACATTAATTTTAATTTCCTAAAATTTTACTCAACCCGATTTCAAATACCGTTAGCTAGTTTATAATTGAACTTTCTCATAATCCCTATGGACATGACTCGGTTCTTACCAATTTATTACTCACTTCGACAACCATGCACTTGCAGTTCACAAATAAGTTTTTGGCACTGTTGTTGGGGATGAATGTTTGAATGTTTGCTTTTATAGCTAGTTTGATATTTACTTGTTGGTTTTCTTTTTATCCTTAGAGTAACTTATTTGTTTCTTTTTCTTGTTGCATTTTTGTTTTTCTTGCGCAGCTTTTGTGTGAAAGAATTGTATGCCCCGAACTACTACAGGGCAAGAAAGATAGTTTGACCCAAAGTTGGAAAGAACAGTAAAGTCAATTCGTCGACAAAAGAAACTGGAAAATCAAGTAGAAGAACTTTAGAGAATTCAAAGAGAGAGGGATGAAATGGCTCAAAGATTAGCTTAGTTAGAGGCCAGACTCGGTGTAGCTAATTTGACAGGAGGAAATGGAAGAGGAGATAATGGAAAAGAACAGGAACAATTGCACCAATGTCCTATCAGGGAATATTTCTAGCCTATAGTGGTGGACAATTATCACAGTATCCAAAGATCTAATGTTCGTGCTCAGAATTTTCATATTTCACTTGGACTCGTAAATTTGGTTCAGACAAATTAGTTTGGAGGAGCACCAATGGAGGATCCAAATGATCATCTTGCAAGTTTCCAAGAATTATATGACACTATCAAGACTGAAGGGGCAACGCTAGATGACATTAGGCTCACTTTGTTCCCATTTTCTCTTTGGGACAAAGCAAAGAATTGGCTTCATTCAATTTCTGCTGATAGAATGTAAATTTGGCAAGAGGTGGCATAACAGTTCTTGATTAAAATTTTTCCACCTAATAAGAGATGCGAAGTTAAGAGCTGGGATCAGTACGTTTAGATAACATGAGTTGGAAACATTGTGTGAAGCTTAGGATAGGTATATAGACCTTTTGAGAAAGTGTCCACATCACGGATATCAAGAGTGGGAATAAGTGGAAATGTTCTATACTGGGTTGAATGGCTAGACTTGAACCATTGTGGATGCAGCAGCAAGTGGTACTCTAATGAGAAAACATCTTAAGTAGCATGTGCATTGCTGGAAGATATGGCTTCAGACAACTACCAGTGGCCCTTCGAGAGAACTAATGGAAAGAGTGGAATTTAGAAGTGGGCTAAGTGACTCAGTTATCTGCTCAATTGGTAGCTTTAACTAATCAGTTTTCAAAATTCATGACAAAGGAAAGACAGAATGAGCAAGTGGCAGCTACTAGTCAATCATTCTGCACCAATGATGAGGGGGTGGAATAAGCCCAGCTTGTTAACTCAAGGAAGTTGGGATTTAAGTCACAACCAATGGGAAATCAATATGGTTAAGGCTATAACTCTAAGGAGCAATATAACTATGGTATTTAAAGGAACATGCCCCACCCACCTGGATATAGACCAACACTAGCGGAACGAAGACCCTTCTTGGAAGAAATGATTGGCACTTTTGTAACTGAGACAAGGAATCGTTTGCACAAGAACGAGAAGGAGATGGATGAGCTAAAGATGTAAGTAACCAATATTGGGACTTTAGCGAAAGGTTTGGAAGTTCAAATGGGATAACTTGCAAATGTTGTTGGGAATTTGACTCAGAGGAAATTTCCCAGTAATACTGAACTAACTCGAGAGAGAAGTTCAAGGCCATTACTCTTCGAAGTGGAAAAGAATTGGAAGAGGTGAAACCTAAAGAAAAGAGCTCCACTTAATCCCATGATAACAAAGGAAATAATACTTATGAAGAAGTAAGTGCACCTACACAAGTTGGGAAGGAAGTTAACTTGGAGAAGTGACTAGAAGGAGAACTGCAAACAAAAATCATCCCTAAGCTACCATATCCTCAAAAATTTTAATGGAAGAAAATCAATTATCAATTTGCAAAATTCCTTGAAGTCTTTAAGAAACTTGAGATCAACATTCCCTTGATTGAAGCTATTGAGCAAGTATCGAATTATACAAAATTCATCAAGGACATTTTTACCAAAAAGAGGAGATTTAGAGACTACGAGACGGTATTGATGACTGAGGGGTGTAGTGTAGTCTTACAAAGAAAATTACTACAGAAATTGAAAGATTCAGGAAGCTTCACAATTCTGTGTGAAATCGGCAACACACATTTTGGTAAAGTGCTTTGCGATTTGGGGGCAAGCATAAATCTCATACCTTTTTTCATCTTCCAAAAGCTAGGATTAGGAGAAGTCAAGCCATCAACAATTTGCCTCTAACTAATTGACCATTCCTTCACTTATCCTCGAGGTATTGCAGAAGATGTTCTTGTTTGTGTAGACAAATTTATTCTCCCTACATACTTTATGGTGCTCGATATGGAAGAAAATAGTAGATCCCGATCATACTTAGGTGACCATTCTTGGTTACTGAAGGTGCAGTGATTGATGTTCAATAAGGGGAACTAACCTTGCATATAAATGGCGAGAAGGTGAGGTTCAACATATGCAGATCACTTAAACATCCAAGTGATATACCGACTTGCAATTAAGTGGATGTCATATCCTCTTGAGTGGTACTATATTTTCCTTCTCTTATATCTAAATACCCATTATTGACGTGTTTGGAAGGTATGTTTAGAGAAGATGCTGTGGATGATGAGGATACTTGTTTTATGATGGTATTAGATTCTTTTGAATGCTTGCAAATTTTCGATCAAACTGAGCCTTTGTTTTTATGACTAATGTTGATGTTATTAGTAATATAAAAGATGTGCACCCATTGATTGAATTGAAACCCTTGCTTGAAAATTTGAAATATGCATTCTTGTGTGCTAATCAAACTTTTCCTGTCATTATTTCACTGGGACAATCACTAGATGGAGGGTTTGCATGGATTATAGGAAGTTGAAAAAGGCCACTAGGAAGGACCATTTTCCTTTTCCATTTATAGATTAGATATTGGACAGACTTGTTGGACATGCATTTTACTATTTTTTAGATGGGTACTTGGGATATAATCAAATAGCTATAGCACCTGAAGATCAAGAAAAGACCATATTCACTTGTCCTTTTGGCACATTTGCATTTAGGCGCATGCCTTTTAGTCTTTGCAATGCTCTTGCTACATCCAGAGCTGCATGATGGCTATCTTTTCTGATATGGCTGAAAATTTCATGGATGTCTTTGTGGATTACTTTTTTGTTTTTGCTGATTCATTTGATAAGTGCTTACATAATCTGTCTCTAGTGTTAAAAAGATGTCAGGATACTAATTTGGTGCTCAATTAGACAAAATGTCATTTTATGGTGAGGGAAGGAATTGTGTTAGGTCACAAAGTATCAGCCCATAGTATTGAAGTGGACCGAGCCAATACAACAACTATTGAAAAGCATCCTCCACTAACAAATGTCAAGGGTATCGGTAATTTCCTTAGACATGCAGGGTTTTACCAGAGATTCATCAAATACTTCTCCAAGATCGCTAAACCCCTTTGCAATCTCTTGGAGAAGGATGTGAAATTTGATTTCAATGAGAAATTCTTGAAGGCTTTTGAGTTGATCAAGAAAAAGTTGATTTCAGCTCCTCTGATGATCACACCTGATTAGCAACAACCATTTGAAATTAAGTGTGATATGAGTGACTTTGCAGTGGGAGCAGCTTTAGGTCAAAGGCGAGAGAAAGTGTTCAGGGTTATCTTCTACTATAGCCAGACTTTGGATGACACCTAGCAAAATTACACTACTACAAAAAAGGAAATGTTAGTAGTTGTGTTTGCTTTGGACAAGTTTCAGTCATATTTCATTGGGTCCAAGGTTGTGGTTTTCACAGATCGTGCAACAATTTGATATTTGTTTATAAAGAAAGATGCCAAGCTACGACTCATTCGATGGGCGTTGCTTTTGCAAGAGTTTAATATGGAGATCAAAGAAAAAAAGGGGACAATAAATACAGTTGCCGACCATCTATCTCGATTAGAGCTGAATCAAAGCCACCAATACGTATCTAAGAGACTTGCGAATGAGTAGTTATTCATAGTCAATACAAAGCTTCCATAGTTTGCCGATGTGGTGAATTATTTAGCTACAAGTTTAATTCCTCTGGATTTAAATCCATCTTAAAAGAAAAGTTCCTATTTGATGAAAAAAGTTATCTATAGGATGAGCCTTTACTGTTTAAGAGAGGCCTCGATCAAGTGATTCAAAAATGTATCCCGGAAGATGAAGTCCAAGCAATTTTGGAGCATTGTCATTCATCACCATATGGAGATCACTTTGGCCCAACAAGAACGGCAGTGAAAGTTCTCCAATCTGGTTTCTATTGGCCTACGCTTCATAAGGACTGCTATGCTTTCACTAAGATATGTGACTGATATCAACAAATGGGTAATATCTCACAACATCATGAGCTTTCTTTGACCAACTTTTTTAGGTAAAACTCTTGATTTGTGGGGTATCGACTTCATGGGACCATTTCCCAAATCTTGTGGACAATCCTATATCCTTTTGACAGTGGACTATGTATCAAAATAGGTTGAAGCCATAGCTTCACCAACAAATGATGCCAAAGTTGTTATCAGATTTCTTAAGAAAAACATTTTCACAAGATTCGACACTCCAAGGGCCATTATTAGTGATAAAGGTACCCACTTTTGCAACAAGCTTCTGGCTAATCTTTTAACTAAATATGGAGTTCATCATAAGGTTACTTTACCATACCATCCACAGTCAAATGGCCAAGCTGAAATATCAAATCTAGAGATCAAGGACATTCTTGAGAAGACAGTGAACTCTAACTGGAAAGACTGGGCTCTCAAGCTTAATGGTGCCCTTTGGGCATATAGGACGACTTTCAATAATCCAATTGGCATGTCTCCATATCGTTTGGTTTTTGGAAAAGCTTGTCATCTTCTGGTGGAGTTAGAACACAAGGCTTATTGGGTAGTTACGAAGTTAAATCTTGATTGACAAAAATTGAAAATCGGTCTCTTTAGTTATGTGAATTGGAAGAATTTTGAAATCAAGCATATGAGAACTCTAAAATCTACAAGGAGAAAACTAAGAAATGGTATGACCAACACATCATGTGGAAGGAACTTGCCCCAGGAGAGATCTGCTTTTCAACTTGATATTGAAGTTTTGTTCAAGTAAATTGCGTTCTAGATGGTTAGGGCCCTTTGTTGTGAAAAATGTTACCTCCTATGGAGCAATTGAAGTTGAGGGAAGTGATGGAAGAACTTTCAAAGTGAATGGGCAAAGATTGAAGCATTATTATGGTCAAGATGAGAAACATTGCAAGCATTTAACTCAAGGATCTGTGATCAAATGGCTACGTCGAGCTATTGATGTTAAATATAGCACCTGTTGGGAGGCACCCTAATCTTATCCTTTCATTTTAGATTTTTATGGTTTCATTTTCTTTTCATTGCTTTCATTTGAGTACCTTATTTGCTTTTTATCTATTTATTTTTTCTGGAATGCAATATTGGAGATGTGAATTCTGATTTCAAGTCGCTGAGCTCCCTTTGATCCAAGGAGTCCTTATGTTCTCATCTCTTTAATTTTTTTCAAGTCATTGGGGACAATGGAATTTAATTGTAAGGGTGGGACCAATTTTAAAATTTTTGCAATCTTGCACTTGAACTGTGATGAAGGTTGAACCATTCCATTTTGTCATAGTAGTTGGATTGAGGATTGGCTTGTGTGCTTGAATTTGAATTAGGTAGCTTGAGTGGAAAGTGAATCATATGGATTGATTGAAGTAGTTAGTTGCATAAACTCAAGCAATAATTTGATACTTAGTGATTAGGTAATGTATAAAATTTTGATGGGTTTTCATATGAGCATATGTGAGGTTTTGAGCCTACATGAATGCATTTTATATTCATTTCATTGTTTTTTGTTGTGTGTGATACTCCCCCAGGAAGATTACCTCTAGAACTTGCATTGAACCGGTTTGAAACTACAAGATGCATGCTTATTGGAAATGATTAAGGCATTCTTCGTTTTTAAACCCATTAGCTTAAATGACCCACCTTATACATAACCCTTATAATGCCTTTTAAACCTTTACCTTTCTTGATTGCAAAATAAACACTTAAAAACCAAAAACTCTACTATCCTTGCCCGATCATAAGTATAATGAAGTGCTAAATGATCATTTGGTCTATAGTTTGGGACTTTTGAGCTTACTTGTTATTCTGAAATGTTTATAAAGGTACTTCTACTCATATTTTATTGATTTATGCTACTTTTCTTTTCTCTTATTTTTAGTAAAAAATAAAAAGTAAAGAAAAAGAAAAAAGAAAAAAATAATAAAAAAGAAAGACAAAGAAAAATAAGCAAACTTAGTAACATTAGTTAGTGATGAGTAGTAGTAGTCCCATGTATTCATTTGCATATCTCAAACTTTGTGTTTAGTTGTCCCTTTTACTTAGTACTTTGTTAATTCTTGTGAATTTATCCTACCTTAACCTAAATCCCATTTCAACCCTAAATAAAAGTCCTTTTGATCTATGCTGGTTTGTATTTTATGTGGTAGAGAATTGGTAAATATACAAGCCTATGGTAGTGTAGTCTTTTAGAGGGAGTCTTGAGTGAAACACTAGCCCTAAACACTTGAGTGATTCAAGTGAAAATGTAAGAAAAATCTATCTAAATTTTATCTATGCCTTTGATCAATGGTGTCTACTTTTGACCTTGTTTATGTGCATTAATGAAAAAATTATGATATGTGTAGTAGCTCGAAGCTTGAGTTTGCTGAAGTTTGAATGAATGCACACACTCGATGTTCTTTGAAAATGAATTGATGAAATTTTTTTTATTGTGTTTAAATTGCTTGAGGATAAGCAATAGTTCAAGTGAAGGGGTATTTGATAGAGATACTGATAGGCTATTATTTGATGCATTAATTTGGGTCAATTGTGTAGTGCTTTAGGGTAGATATTTGCTAAATTACTATTTTTATATTATATTTGGATGTTAGGAGTTGTTTTGGAGAAAAGAAGTCAAAAGTGGCTAAATTAGAGAAAGATGCTGCGCATCAAGGAGGGCGAAAATGAGGAGGGTTTAGCATGTTTTAGAAAGAAAAGAAAACGCAGCATGACCCAGCATTTTGTAAAAATAAAAGAGGATAGTAGCCTAGATTGAAACACATAGCTTCCACTCACAGGATTGAGAAAAAAGAAGGGTGCAAGCCAACTGAGGAGAGGGTTTAGCGTGGTTTTAAGAAAAGAACAAAATGACAATAACAAAAATCCTCCACTAATAGCAACCCCAACTTAGCTCCATCCTCCATTCACAGCAATGCACGCATAACCCTCCACTCACTCTCTCACTGCCGCAGCCTCCATTCACACATAAACTCTCCACTCACATAAATAGTAGCCTCCATCCCATTCACGCAGCCTCACCCCACTCACGAATAAGCCCCTCCAACAATATAGCCTCCATGCCACTCACCAATGCAGAAGCCTCCATTTGCTGAAAACGCGGCAACCTCCCCATCAACACAGCCACTACACCCATCCACTAATAAACCCCCACTCACTCACGCACAATGTAGCCTCCATTTCACTGCCAAAGAAGCAGCCTCACTAAACAAAAATGCAAGACGCAGTTGGACGAGATCCTACTCACAAACCCCTCCAAAAGTAACACCCCCACTTCATTCACACACGGAAACACAACAATCCATTCACAGCGTGTTTTTATTTAGTTTCTTCATGAGTTTGTCTAGAGTTTTTGCTTGTGGATTGCTTGGCAAGATGATTTCTGACTAGAACCTTAATTTCTCTTAGGGATTTGATGTTTTGATGATACTTTAATATTAAAATTTGTTGGAATCCATGATTGAATATTCTTACATTTGTTGATTTTTCTTGGGTTTTATTTGTTCTTACTTTGGATCAT
>JAOQMP010000007.1:16470745-16488498 GCA_027563575.1 Erythroxylum pedicellare
AACTTGATCTTAGATTATGACAGTGATGACAATACTTTAAATGATAAAAAAGGACAGTATTTATGAAGCGTATGAGTTAATGTCTGCTAAATGGGTCCAAACTTGTAAGAAAAATGAGAAGTTGAAGGAGGAAAACTATTCCATGAAGAACATTATTCAAGATCTAGAGAAGAAGTTGTTGTCTACATTAGACGAACTTGGTGAAACAAAATTGAAGTTGGTCAGTACAGAAAAAGAAATAAGAATGTTAAATGAAGGTACAGAAAAATTAGAAAAGTTATTGAAAATTCGTAAAACTAAAGGAGACCTTCAAGGCATTGGTTATAGAGGTGAACATTCGAAGTCGAATGATTAGAAAATTGGTGCGATCAGATTTGTCCAAGGAGATATTTCAAAGAAGAATATGAGGTTCATACCTACATGTCACTTTCGTGGAATAATCGGGCACATAAGACTAAAATGTTCGAAGTTGTTACGAATGACATTTCAAAAGGGTCCAAACTGAAAATCTAGACACTCTCTATTAAATTTTCAGCAGCAACCCATGTTACCGAAGCACTCTTAGGTACAAGCATAAAGATGTAGTGAAGGAAAAATAAGAAATTGTCTAAATTCACAGTTAGTTACTACTTTTGAAGAAACTATTCAGACTGAGGATAAGTCAATTACTTTAGATGAAGAAATCAATCAGACAGTTGATGACTAAGATAATGTGATGAAGAATAAGTCTAAGTTTGAATTTTTTTTAGGGGCACAAAAACTATGTGCTTTACATTTTTTAAATTTAGTTTGATGTTTTTTATTAAAAAAAAGTTTCGAAGGAGTTATCATTTAAGCTTTTTAAGTTTTTTATTTATTTATAGGTTTTCTAAGGTTCAGTTGATTTATGTGTACACGAGGCTATGCTTGATTATGGGGTTTATGAATTTGATCAGTCTTGTAAAGATGGAATTGAAGTGAGCAATGATATGTTGGCATATGTATTAATTGGTAGTATATTATCATATTGGCTTTTTGCTATTGTACTACGTGTTTATGATTCTTCCGCTACACTTACTACCGATTTTTATACTTTTCGCTGAAATTGATCACATTAAAGGCATTCTTGAATTTGAATTATTTTAGAGGGAGACATTAGATTCTTTTTGGTGACTATTCAATTTAGGGGGAGATTTTAAGGTATCTCCATGATTATTAGTCTTGCTTTTTGGCATGTTATGTTAAAGTATCTCTGTGACTATTAATCTTACTTTTTGACATCTTTGTTTCCCAAGAGGGAGAAATTTGGATGATTGGATGATTGGATGATTGGATGATTGTTCATTATTTGTTTTTTATTTTCTTGAACTTGAAGAACTTAATGAATGTTCTTTGAAACATGATGTTGGATTAAAGGGGAGTTCTTTTGTCATGTGGGTTATATATCCAATTATTTTATTTAAGGGGAGTTTCATATTTGTGACAAACAATATCAGAAAGGGAGAAATTGTTAAGATAGATGATATATATCTTATTATTTGGTTTTGGCATTTTTTGATAATTGGAAATCTAAGATAAGGTTGATGAGTTTAAAATTCAAATCAAAGTGGGATAAAATAAAATCTACTATCTTGGAAAATTGGATGGAGTTAGAACTCTATCTAGAGAAGAACTCTTGTGTGGATCATGTTGGTGGATGTTTGGATGAGGTAAAAATTGTTGAAGTGAGGGAGGATTGCATGAGTGACTTGGTCAGACCTAAGGGTTTCAATAGTATTTGTCCGAATCCAAATATGATCTTCTTCTTGAGAATTGAGATGCATGGGAAGGGGTGGGTCTATTGTTGTTTACAACTGGTGACATATATATGATGTCTTTAATTATATGGCAACTATAATTTGCCTCGTCATACACGTGTCAGCATTGATTTATGATTTAAGGAGACTCACACCTGACATTATTATTCTCTACTTACGTTGGTCAAGATTGGAGAGCTGTAGCCAAGATTTGTGTCAACGAGATTTATGACTCTAATCACCAAAGGCATAGGTTTGTGATCTCTAATTGTCAATTTCACAAAATTCAATCAACAAATTGCTAGTAGTGTGTGAGTTTCGAGTGAGTGGGATAAAGGTGACATACTGCACTTAGGTGCTTTTATAGTCATATGTCTTCGTTGGTTAGTTGTCGATGATGAAGTTTTAGTCTAATTATGTGTGTTCTTATTTTCGTCTTTGCGTGGTTCAGTTGGTAAATTCGTGAGTTTTTGATAACTAGCTTTCTATGGTGTTTGTGTGATTCTGTTGGGTTGCTCATTGTCATTAATAGTGGTTTTTGTGTGGAAAACTTCCAGCAGTCTTGGTAATTTTATGGTTGTCGTTTTTGGTGTTAGTGTGTGAAAATTTCATAAGTTTTTGTGACTTTGTAGCTTTTGTTTTTATTGTTGGTTTGGTGCGAAAAACTTCAGCAGTTGTCTTGGTTGTTGCAGCCCTATTGGGTTAACGTTTTAGTGATGAAACGTTTGTTGATTTGAGACGTTTTGTGGCTGTTGTGCGTAGGATGTTTTGGTGACTATATCAACGATTCACAGCAGATTTCTTGGTAGACAACTTCCCATTTTTTCGTTGATGAAGCGGCATTTTTAGGGGAGTTGTTTTTATCTTAAGAGTTTTCGTTTATGTTGAATTTTGTTTAATTACTTGACTTATTTATTTTATTTTGTTTTTATTAAACATTGTTTGAGAAAATCCTCTATTAAGGTTAGTACGAGGCAATTGTACTATTGGGTGTGAAATTCTTTCACGAGTTGTGAGGACGAGAGATAGTGTCAAGAGTTGAGTGGTGTCGACTCAGTTAAGCCTTGTGGTGTCGACTCAATAAAGTCTTGTATAAAACTATTGTCAATAGTGAAAGAATTAAGTTAGGTGAGAGCCCTGTAGATGTAGACAAGGTGTGCCAAGTTACCTTAACAAATATTGGTGTTGATTTTTATTTGTGCATTTAATTTTCTAGTGTTTGATTGTGCCAGAAATGAGTGCGGCAAAATCTAAAAGTTTGCAAAACTAATACACTCCTTCAGATTTTTTGCAATTGAATAGATGTTATGAAGCTAAAGAAGATGCAATGTGCCAATACAAGGAATGTTTCAAAAATGCTACAAATAGGATAAACATCAAAATGGAATTAATTTTAGAAATACAATCAACCGATAAACCACCTTTTTAAAGATGGAGCAAAAGGAATTCAAACATTAGGAGGCTTCTCTTTATATGATGAACAATCTCTCTGTCCTATTTCTTTTGTTGAACAATTATATATATTTCTCTCATAATGAATATTTTTGTTAAATCTTGCTCTCAATAGTGAATTAAGGTTATGATATTGATCTATGTTTTATGCATGAGATATGGGGGAGCTAGTTATTATCTTAATATGGATTGATATTTGTTTGGTTTAAATTCTCATACTAGTTTCTAATATTATAAATATTCTATCATCATCAAAAAAGGAAAAATTATTGAACTAAGGGAGGTTCCAATGAAAACACAAGTGCTACTGATGATTTTAATGTTATTAATGAGAAGCAATATGATAACAAAATCTTACGATATCAAAGAATTATTATAAAAAGAAAAAAGACAATGTTTGCAATATTCAATATTAAGATCAAGCTAAGAAGAAGATTGAGATACATCAAGGTTATTTCATAAATTACTTATTGTAAGTTTATCTTGTTTATTTTTTATGGTTTAAACAGCTCGTTATACATAAACATTTCATTTAATTTCATAGTAAGAGCCTTTATATGTATTAAGAGGTGTTGAAGCTTTCATTTTAAACATAAAAGCCTCTTGATTTTTAAAATAATCTTTGAAAAACTTTTTTGGGAATGCTTTTAGTCATAATGACATTAATCAAATTGAGTTTGAGTATTTGAAAGAGTTAAAATCATATTTTAGGCTATTTGATTGCCTTATATGAGGCTAGTAGTAGATCAATATAGGTTAAAGTTGTTAAATTTGAAATATATAGAGTTTGTTGTGACAATAGTTGATACATTGATTGACCAATCTATCATATTGGTCGACCAATATGTCGAATATAGCTTTTGTAACAACTAGTTCTTGGCTCTAATGACTACTTTGGATCTCTTAACATTATAAATGAGTGCTTTCTCATTAGTTTTAGCATCAATAAACTTTTAAGTATCCTATACACATATTTCTAAGCATTCATTTTGTCATTTTGAGTGTATAAGCCTTTTTGTCAAACTACACAAGCGAGTTAGTTGTAAACTATTTTTAGGGTGTGGATCATTATATTGGGTAATCTAAAAGTGATTTGGGATTCCTCTTTACCTTGAAGAAAGATTAAAAAAAAAAAGAGGTTTCTCTTTGTCAAATAAAAGATTGTACAAAGGGTATTCTTTGCCTTGAAAGAAGAACTATAATAAGAATCCAAAATGAGTATTGAGAGCAGACATAGACAAAGGTTGTTTGTCGAACAACTATATAATGATTTGTATTTCTCTTCCTTTGGTCTTCACTTTGTATTTTCAAGAATAATTAAATTCATACCTTTATTTCATTCTTGCATTTGTGATAATTTATAATCATTGTTTTATAAGATAGTATACTTTAATTAAAATCTTGAATTTAACCAATTCACCCTCTTTTTGAGTGTCATTACGAAATAACAAAAATCTTAGGTTTGAGTTTTTGAAGAAGTAAGTCTTTACAATATTTATTTTAGCCTAATGATATATGGTCTATCGCAAGTTCTTCTCCAATAGCCTCCTATGTTTAGGTAGTATGATGCCTCTATGGACCTATACTAACATCATGTTGGCTAAAGACGGAATCATCCACCTTAAGATTCTTAATGGGATAAAAATCTTGTCTTCAAGCTTTACCTTCTTTTATTTGTCTTGTTTAGGAGCAATTCATTATGAAGAGAAGGTAGGCTATGGTGGCTTGGGGACTTGTTTTGCTTGATTTACATCTAGATAAATCTGAATGATAGGATCTATAAAAGAGTAAGAGTTGCCTTTAGGGTATGTCAATTCCTTCCCACGTCAATCTCTTTCTCTTTTTGAGGCATTATACTTATTATCAGCTACAAACACAATTTTATTGGGATTCATCCCTGTGAAAATACACCTTAAATAGTTAGTTCTTAAACTACCTATATATATATATATATATATGGAATACCTACAAACCTATCAATTTGTAATGTTAACCTCTAACAAAAATTCTTCATATGATAACTATATGCTCTTCAAGTAAAAGATTTGTTGAAAGAAGGAATGAGACACCACAAGTGAAGGTGTAACTAAATAAGTGACTGACATATCTCTTCTAATATTTGGTAACATAAAACATCAAAGGTAAGTCTCATCCCACACTTGTCCAGCAAAGCAAACCCCTTTGGAAGGAAGAAATTTGTCTCTATGCCTTTAAAATTGCTACCCTTAATGTTTCTTATGTAACTATTGATTTTGAAGTCTATTATTGTCCTAAAAAAGAAACTATAACCCTACATTGTTTCTCTTCTACTCTCCCTACTAACCTATCATTGCTAAAAACTCTAGAAGTCCTACAAGCCACAAATCTGTGTCCAGAAATTTTGCCATTAAAATTGGACATCACTAAAAAAACGTAGACAAAAGTTAGAGGGTCATACCAAGAAATGTATAACTTTTATTTGGAGTTATGAGAATTAGAAAACTTTGAATTACTCTTATTAGCTTTGTGAGATTAACAAATGGATGTTCTATGAAATGCTTTATGATAGTACTTATAATAATTTTGAACAACACAGATTTGTTTAAAGGAAAAGGTTCTAATTGTGAGACTTTTCCAGTTGTCAAAAATGTTTCATCGATTTTTTGTTGCTCAGGATCCTACTTTCTATTTGAACATTTGTAATGATTAATTTGATAGTCAATATTAGGCTGTCAAAAGTTAAGGGTATTAGCTTGTCATGCAATAAATTTACTACTTCAAGATCATTTAATTAATCTAAATAAAGAGGAATACATGCTTATAAAACCATATTTTAGAGAAGTGCCAAATGATACACATATATTATTTCAAGATAATCCTAATAGTCAAGTTTCATAATTCTCTAAGTTAAAGGTCTAAATGTAACTATTTGACTGTGAAATTTGTAGGCTAACAAATGTGAGTTCATGTTAAGAGTCGTGAACATATTAAAAAATGGTTGACTCACAATAATATCCCAAAGTGCACATTGTATTGCAAAGAGAAGTGAAAGATCTAAAATAAGATTCCAAGTGCCTACAAAGTGTTCCAAAGACTTATCTGTAAAGCTGAAATTTCAAAGTTTAGAAAAATACATTAAAACCCTTAATTGCCTAAGGTTTTAAGTTTTATATTATTTGACAAAAAGTGTAATTTAAACCTTAAAGTTTTCATCACAATGTAACTTGAACCTAATGTATTCAAAACATTCAAAATAGATCTTTAATGGATGCAAAAGTCTTTCTTTTTCTTATAAATATTTTAATCATTTTCTTTTGTGTCTTATGTCTTGTATTTAGCATAAATATTTAACATATAGTACTTTTCTTATAATTATTTAGCCTAAATATTTTCTTACTTAACCTAAATATTTTCTTGTAATGACTTGTTTGATTTTTTTAACCTTTTTATTGTATTATTTATCTTATTACTTATTCTTATATTTTTTAATGCTTATTTGTATTTTTAATTAATATCTTTTCTTTTCTTTACTATTTTAATATGTTTATGTATATTTTACAAATAGATATATAAACAATTTTTTTCACGTGGGTCTACCAAAATAGTCTCTCTATGAATTAAGGAGAAGACTATATGTTACTGATCCTCTCAAACCCCGCATATCAGCAACACTTTCACTAGTTTTTGTTGTTGTTGTTATTGTTTTATTATTATGAATAATTCAGGTGCAGCTCAGATTGTATATACTTAATGGCTAGAAAATCTTAAGACTAAGAAATAGAGATGTAAAAGATGAGTGTTTATTCATTGAAAAGCGTGATGGATGAAAAATTACCACAGCAGCTGCAGCCTTGTCACTCATTTTCTCCAAAGCTTTGATTTCTGGCGTCTCTGAACTGATTATTATTTGTCTCATACCTTGTCTTAGTAAACTACAAGCAAACCTGAAAGGATTCACTTCAAGTTAGTATTGGAACATGTCACTTGACATGTGACTGCATTAAATGTTCCCATGGTTGGGATGGTCAAGTAACCATACCCAATATTGATTGCTGTCTCCATCTTATCTCCAGTTAAAACCCATATCTTAATGCCAGCTTGAGCAAGCTTGTCAATGCACTCTGGAACCTGGAAAGACATTGTATTCTATTAGTCTCCGAGAAATAGATGGATCATAGACAACATTTTTTTGAGAAGTGAAGGTGAATCAGTAACTTGAGAGTCTGTGATGTGATTTTGATTTTAGAGTAATTAGCTTTCTGAATTGATAAAGCTCTTTAGACAGATTAGCCTTCAAGTGATTTTCTCAATGGACTAAGACAGTGGCTTTTTAGCAGTGACATGAGATACCAAACATTCTCAGACTGCACCAGAATGTACCCCATTTTGAAGTTTGTCTTCAACAGCTGTAGCACCAAGAAGAATCAAATCTCTCTCAATCTTTTCTGCAACTTCCTCGATGATTTCTTCACGATCTACGCTTAATGCGTTTTTGGCCTCAGCGAACTCTTTGTTGAACTCATTGAATTCTTCCTGGTCTAGTTCACGATATGCCAGCACCAAAGTCCTCAAACCAGCATCAGCATACTCACTAATCTGCTCCCTGGTTTGTTCCTCAAACTCTGTTCCGTTCGATGCAAGTCTTTTGAACATAACACTGTTCGTAAAATCAAGTATGAATTGCAACACATGTTTGAAGTATGTAAATCCATGTGCATGAGAAAGGAAACAACAATGATTTATGATTGAATAGATATTGAACTCATAGCTATTGTTTATGCCTAATTCATTCAATGTTGGTCAGATTCCAAATTCTTCTTCCAATGACTTATTAGTTCATTTTGCTTACCTATCGGCACCTTTACAAAACAAGAGCAGCTTTCCGTTTTGATCTCTTACAACTACAGACATGCGCTTTCTAGAGCTGCTAAACTCAATGACATCCAAAAGTTCATAACGTCTGCAGGAACGGAAAATTCAAGCTCTGTTAGTCGAGGAAGAGAATTCCATCTTGATGGATAGCAGCTTATGAACTATTAAATAAACAAAAAAATAGTTAAACAGGTACTGAAGAACTAAGACAGATTGCCTGCACTTCCAAATAAATCGAAGGACAAGAAACTAACTGACCGGTCAACTTTGTTACCAGAGATTGGATCTAACTCTCGAAGAGTGATGCTTGTTTGTGTCCTTTCATAAAATTCGTAGCCAAGTTCTCTTGCAGCAATCACAAATGCTGCCTCATCTGGTGATTCAGCTTCATATGAAATTTTCCCAGTTTCTTCATCAATGTCTGGTATTGCAGTGTGGCAAACAGCTAGCACTCTAAAAAACATTTGAATCACATCGGCACGAGGTTCATTTATCCAATGACCATTAGTGATCCTCTCATCCACAAAGTTGTACCCTTTTATCGAAAGTTTTCCTTCTAGTTCCTCAGCATGAGCCTCTTCTTCAGTGATGTTAAGTGGTAAAGGAGACCCCTTTTTCCGAGCCATAGCTCTTTCCACTTCAGTGATTCCTCGGCCATAAGAAGTCCCTGCCACAGAACATTTGATGAATTCCATCGAGTTGGAAGTAAGTGTGCCTGTTTTATCAGACAGTATGGTGTCAACTTGGCCAAGTTCTTCATTCAAATTTGAAGTACGAGCTCGTGCCGGCTTATCTGTTTCTTCATGGTACATATTCACGTCTTGGTTAATGAATATGCTTTGAAGAACCTTGACAATTTCTATGGATACGTACAAAGAGATGGGAATTAAATAACTGTACAACATAAGTGCAGTCAGAAAATGCAAGATTGCAGCAACTGGTGCTTTTTTCGGGTCATAGTAAATTTTAGTCTCATCTGGTCTAAGATACCATCTTTTCATCTTTCCATTCTCGAGATCTTCCCTCGTTGCAACTCCAAAGAAAATGGATCCAATAAAAGACATTAAGGCCAAGACAAAGAACAAGAAATAGATAATCTTATCCATTCTCCTTTCAATTTTGCTTCTCTTGGAAGGCGGTGCAGTTGAATTCTGAATAACCTTTGTATCCTGACCTGTGAAGACAACCGCTCCATAAATGTGATCTGTGTTTCTTAGTTTGGAGTCCCTAAGAAGAAGGTGTTGAGGTGTTAGAGGATACTGTTGATCTCCAACCTCCAAACTGCCAACAAAGGAATACAAATTTGCGTTTGGATCTTCACATCTAACAATAGCCTTAAAATCCCCAAAGCTGGAGTCATCATGCAGATTCGAGGTTGCATCCAGTGCTTGTTTCAGTTTCAAATTTGTTTCCCCATCAAGATTAGTGGTTTCAACATAGCAAATTGCTTCTTCATAACTTGATGAAAGTAAGATGATATCAGCAGGAAAGAATTCATCCTTTTCGACCTTAACTATGTCTCCTACTTTCAAATCCATCCATCTAGTATGATCAAAAACGCCATCACCATAATGCAATTTTACCTTGCGATTGTTCATTTCGATATCCTGATCAAATTTCCATATACAGATCAAACTCAAATTTTGATTTTGTTATCATAAAAAGTTCAACTTTTGATTAGATAGCAGTGGAAAACAAACGAGAATCAAGTCCAATACCACGTCTTGATCCCCTGCGTGAGGAATTGACATTCCACAAAGTTTGTAAAAAAGAAGATTCAAAAAAACAAAAAGCAAAAAGAAAGAAGGAAAGAAAGTTAAACGTCTCTGACTCAAGGTAATCTGCTAAAGCTTTTAAAGTGATGACCCACTACATAAACAGGAACCAAACTACTGGCTCTCCCTTAAGCAACCCATCAAGAAAAGAGCGAAATAACATAAAATACGATCCTGTACCATTTGAAGAAGTGCAATTTCAGAAACTTCCATAATTAATACCAAGTTATTCAAGCTGACCTGCGTTTTTCTCCTCCAATCTTCAAGTCCCTCTTTAGCCATGGTAGCACCGATAACAACAACAAGAGGAACAATATTACTGACAGCTGAGTATGGAGAGAGCGCAGTGAAACCCAATATTGCACATATAAGGAAATAAATATTAGCTACCCTCCTGAATTGTTCAAAGAGTGACTTGGGGAAAAATGTTGCAAGCGTATACTTGGTTGTTCTAACATAGTTGCTCCCATAATTAAGCAAACCAGCTTCAAAGCTTTCTGGGTCATTACAAAACACTACCCTCGAGAATCCGGGACCTCCAATCAGTGAATGTTCGCTTCTGAAAGACGACTTTCCGCATGAAAATGCATGGATTCTGCTAAAATGTTGCTTCCTTTTTCTGCCACCGGCCATTTTATTCAATTGTCAGCTTTTTGTCTGTAAACTTTTTCAGGCACAGACAATCCTCAAACTTGAACAGATTCGCTGCTCAGAAGCAGCAACTGGTCAGGAACGCAGCAGGACCTGGGGGCTTCATGTACAGTAAGTTGAAGCGTATGTTCAGAGAACAAAAAAGGCAGGACTGAATCATATCCCAGCATAGCGACCAAATCCACAAGTTGACCAGCAAAGAAATAGACCAGAAGAAAACTGAAAAACTGAAGGAAATTATCAAAGACAAGCAAAAACTGGACAGATACTGTATTTAACAAGCAGAAGAAGAGCGGTAAGGTGGAAAGAGAAGATAGTCAAGATTGAACAGAACTGAACAATGTTCAAATGGAAAAGAAAAGAGAGTAAAATAGCAAGAACCCAGAAAGAAGAAAGGCTATTTCAATCTAAAACTACCAATTTTTATCACACGGACTAGATCCTGTATGGACCAGACAAAAGACCTGAAGATGTTTTTGAAATGGTTAATTTGTAGTTCAAATTTCTGGCGACCGAGCAGCCATTTCTTACTTTTGACTTGTGGATAGAAAAACAAAGGCAGCACAAACATAACATAACGTGGATTTCAAGCTCCCTCTCATCTAAATGTATACTAACCGAAACTCAACCAGCGTCATTACAGCAAAAATAGTAGAAAACTGAAACCCCCCCCATAAAGTCCAACAGATCTTTACATTAAAAATGATAGCAGACTCCAAATTTTAGTTCAAGTTTCAACTGCTAAAAGACCAAGTCGACACATAAATGTTAACAGATAAGTTGGAGTAGGAAGCAAATATCCAGTAGAAAAAACAGGATTTAACGGAACAGAGAGAAAGGACGAGGACGTGGAGGGCTTTACATGATTGATTGGGCTACACGGTCAACCGGTAAACCGTTAGGTGTCAAACTAAGGCTGCAGATAGGTTTCTTTATATGTCATCATGTCATAAACAAGTGCATAAGCACTTACGTAGACAGAAAACAAAAAAAAGGAATTGTGCTTCCCTTCTCGCGAACTTGTTTTCCAAATTGATTTTTATGGTTCTTGGTATTTAATTTTCTTTTATTTAATATTTATTAGAAAATAAGTGACCTTAAATGAAAATTCACATGAGATATTACTTTTTTGTCTATAGAAATGCTCTTTATGATGATTAGATAAGTACTCTTTTGACTTGAGTTCATCAAAATATATTTTATGGTTGTTATTATTTTTTTAGAACTACTAAAAGACATATTATACTCGAGGATAACTAAATTAGTAGCCATTGGATTCTGCATAAACCATATAGAAGCGGTTAATTGACCAATATATGGTTTATCAACCTAAAGTAATGAAGGAGAATATTTTATTATTCTCGATTAATATCTATTTGAAAATTCTTTGGCCAAAATGAAATGAAACTTTAAAAATGATTTTTAAATATCATTAAAAATTAATTGCTAATGATGGAGAACAAATATGATTGGACTCAATAGAGTAAATTATTAATTTCATACTCTATATATTGATCAAAACACCATATAATAAAATGATTGAATTGTATGAAAAATGTACGAAAAGATTAGTCAAAATTAAATTGATATTTTTAATATTTGAGTAGTCATGATGTGTTGTTAGATGTCAATCTCAATCTATAAATGTAAAAATTTAATTAAAAATTAAAAATAATTAAATAATTTAGCTAAACCTAATATAATTTATATTTATTGACAACTTACTTAAGAACCTATGAACGATTGAAAAGCCTAAAAGGTTGAGTGAGGTATAGATTCAGGATTTTTTGCAAAAAAATAAATAAACAAACTCAATTCTAATTTGACGAATTAAATACTTAAATCTTTGAAATTGCATGCTAATGTTAAAGTGTATTTGATATATTAAATAATAATAATAACAATAATGGCACATCACCCTCTTCTAATTAATAGTAGGGTCAAATATAGCTTACATACGATAAGTCTTAATTAAAGCCAGAAGTTGACGGTCGATACAACAAAGTTATATATGTTAATATATATATATATATATATATATATATATATTCACTACTGTATTTATGTTCACTGTATAGATTAGCTCGATGTATGCAATTTTCTTTTAGTATTTTTATAAAGATATTGTTTCCGTAATTTTATGGTCATAAAAGAGCAACTTTACCGACCACTCCACTCTCTTCAAAATTATTGCTTGCCTATATCTTATATCCAACTCTTGTTATTTCATGAAATTGTAATCCCCTGACTTTTAAATTTTGTCTTTTTTTTAATCTGTTATCTTTAGTGTTCGTATTTTCTAGTTGCATGCAGAGGATATGTAACGGAGTGTGCAATTAAGAATTATACATAAGTTAGGATCGGTCCACCAGTTTACATCCAATTGACGGCCAAGGGCCGTCACCATTTCCTTCAAGTTCTTCTGAAGAATATTATTTTAAAGTGACATATTAACTTCTAGGAGTGGTCCATTTAGGAATCTTCAAAGAGTTGAAAGTTCCGGGCATATACCTTAAACTTCCTGATGTTGGTGTGGATCTCATGCGGGTACTAATTATTTTAATTATGTTAAATTATTAAATAATTTATTTAAAATTCGTTATTAATAAGATATTAAATATCCATTTAAAAAATAGTCAGTGCACCTTAATTCGGTCGGACCAACCTTAAACCACTGACATAATAATAGTAGTAAGAGAGAATGGAACAAACTTTTATGTAGAGAGCAGCCAAAAATGTTAGATAAAGCCCCTGCTCTTACGATTTGTCTACAGAATGTAAGCCTTAAGCCTTTCAGGAATCTTACGTAACAACTTTAGTATCCCATATATGATTGGATGACTGACGAATTTGTCTTTAATCGGGTCATTTAAAGGATTAAATTATCGGTTAATTCATTTTTAACTATATTCTATTAAATTTTATCCACATATTTATATGAAATTTACAAATATATATATATTGAATATGAATATTTTCTTAATTATTCATGGAAAAGGAAAAAAAATTATGAAACCAATCAAATTGCGTTCCACATCATGGTGGTTTTCAAGGTTAGACAAGAAAGCTTGTTTTATGTTTCCATTTAACGTCAAGTCTGATTGTGATTGATACCAATCAAATGGGACTACGAGGACGCGTAGTCAGCCGATGCTTATCAGGACACACACAAGAACAAGAGACCAATACCACTCGGAACAACCAAATTAAGCTCCAAGACAGTTCGTTAAGCTGTTATGCTAGCTAAGAAGGTATAAAAATTGCAGATGCAAGGTTAGCTACCAAAACAAGTACATTCTCTCATCCCTGGAATGTTTTATATATCAAGTCGTTAAGATTCTAAAAGGGTAAGCTGATTTGGAAAATCATAAAAAAATCTGGAAGGGGAAAGGGAAAACAGGCACAGCGGAAACTTGGCAACCAGACAGGAATGAAGAAAAATTCCCTGTTCATCATGCTCACATTTCTAACAAATTTGTTGGAGTGGGAATATCTAAACAATTTTCATAATGTGCTTGCCCAAAATCTTTAGCTGCAAAGAAAATATACGGGCAACGAATTAGTATTTACTTAGCATCCCCCTACCAAGCCCTTCTTTTCCGTTCATCTTCAACGTTTTGTAGATGTAGAAGTAGAATATTGATTTGTGTCAGAAGCCTTGAGACGAACACTGAGATACATGAACATCTTCATTCACTTGATCATGGCAATGCCTAGCCAAAAGTTATAAAGAAAGAACTATACAACAGGATCAAATATGGATCCTTCTCCTCAAGTCTCACCATAGGCGCAAAGAAGAGGATAGCAAGGATACCCCCATGTTCAATCCCTTCTTTTTCGCTTCTCTCTCTTTGCTTCTGCAAGTTCTTTCTCAGAAGCATGGTAGGAATGTCTTCTGGATGAATCCCTGCTTCTATGTCTATGATGTTTTGAGTGTTTTCTATCGCCCCTCCTCTTTTCTCGAGACAAGTGCTTCTTTCTTCCCTTTGACCTTGAGAGATGTCCACTGGAAGAATCACTATATGAATCGGTGCTTTTGGATCCACGTTGCCTATATCTTTTCCTATCCCTTTCATCTTCTGATGATGAACTGTCACTCCAATTATGGTTGTGACTGGGGGATGATTTAGCCTTCTTTTCCTTCTCCATTGTCCTGTTAGCACCAACTTGAGGCTTATTATCAGGAGGTGAAGACTGTGTATATCTGCTGCTACCATCCGATGCGCTACCATGAATAGTTTTATCCTTACGGGAATTTTCCTCCATAATTTCCTGGTGAACAAGCCCCCCTTGGTTTGAAGAAATTTTACCACAGACATTAGGGGAGGAAGATGACTTATTTTCAACTGGGAAGACATTCATATCTCCAGCATTGGTGATAGCAGTTTCTTTCTGCAAAGTTGACGTCCTGGTTTTATTAATCCCATGGGGCACATCAGGAGGAACTTCTAGCCCTAGTTCTTTGCCCAGTGATTCTAAAAAGTCTCCCGTTATCAAGCGGTTTAATGCCGTTTCTGCCACTTCAACCTTCTTTTCTGGATTGTCCACTTTGCTCATATTAGAAGCCTCAAACTCATTCTCAGAATCATCAGAGAAAATGGCCTGTAAAGGATAATTAAAAACAGTATTGAATTAAATGTACAAAAGATTCCAAGAAACTAATGGTTGAGAAAATTGGTGTGAGCCACATCGAGATATCTAGATCTTTAGTGAGAAATTGGTATCTGAGTGACATACTCTAGGATATGTTCAGTAAACTGGCTTTTACCACCACACTGTATTTTCATCATGCAGTTGCTGTAGAACTGCTTAAAATAAGTTGACATTAAAAGAAAAACGCATTCAACATTTAGAGACACTAACATATCAATCGACTGATCAAATATATTCAACAAAGTCAATACCTTGTAGAGGTCAACCGGCCTCTCAACATTCTCAACTTCAATCTCATCTTCGCCGTCTCTATTAGCTACATCTTTGTTTGTTTCATGAGTCCTAAATTGAGGAACAGAAAGTTCAGCTTTATTTGCACTAACATTTTCTCCTACTTTTGAACTTTTCAAAGAATCTGGCATGAATATCAGAGAATCAATCTTGCTTTTGGCCCGCCGAGGTGGTGGTGGCTGCACATCAGACCCTTCAAGTTAAAATAATATATGACAGTAAAAAGTATAACACCTTAAAGTACCAATTTACTCCTTCTGGCACACCTCTAGAACAGAACAATACCCACAAGCCCAACAAGAAAAGATCCCTTTTTGAGAGGGCAGTCCACCAAAGAGAAAAAACTCAGAGAATGACAAATAAATACATCAAAATCAAAATGAGGAAGCATTCATGTTAAACTAGAGATAAATTACGATATTTAGTCCTAGTTTTCTCAAAGCACTAGTCATAGGAGGAACTTTAATACAATGTATGTCCCCTGCTTTTCCTGAAAGAATTCTCCATTATAAAGGATTTCTACTTATTAAGCTATAAAACCCATGGGATAATTCTTATCCCAGGTGAGAAATCTCATCATACAACTAGAGATCATCAAAGCATGATCCAGGGATGGGAACCTTTTTTTTTTTTTTTTGAGAGGGCAATCCGTCAAAGAGATAAAACTCAAGAGAAGAAAAAAATAAATACATCAAAATCAAAATGAGGAAGCATTCATCTTAAAGTAGAGATAAAGTACGCCAGCATTGGATATCTATCCTAGTTTTCTCAAAGCATTAGTCATAGGAGGAACTTTAATACAATGAAGTATCTTGCTTTTCCTGAAAGAATTCTCCATTATAAAGGATTTCTACTTATAAAGCTACAAAACCCATGGGATAATTCTGATCCCAGGTGAGAAATCTCATCATACAACTAGAGATCAACAAACCATGATAAAGGAAGGGGGTGTGTTTTGGTTGTACTGGCAGCTATCAAATTTGAGCACTAACCACCTTATTGTAGGGTTGCTTTTGCTAAAAACTAACAATTAGAAAGCATGTAAAGAGAGGAACCAAAAGGAGCTTTCCGCATTTCAAAAACTAGAGCTTTATGTATCTTGATCTGCTTGTACTTACTATAAACAAGAATAAGCTGTCAAATTTTAAGTAATCTAATTTTATTTTATTCAATTTAACCTCTAATTTTCGATTTTATAAGATATTGATTCAAATTGGCATTAGTAACAGACAATGATTAGAGATAATAACCCCAATTCCTATATACTAATTCCAACGCTCACTCCTAAAAGCTTACATCTGCAACTTACTGTTCTAGCAATAACTTTCTCTTATTGGTAAATTTCACAATTTCTATATCTAAGGAGGGGCGCTTGGTTCATAGAGGGCAATAGGAATGGAAATGGAAATAGAAATGAATATAATGAGAAATGAGAATGGATATAATCATTATAATTATGATGATTGGTTAAGATGAATAAATAATTACCATTACTATTGATGATGGTTGGTTTGTTAAAAATATTGAGAAATAAAATTTTGATAAAATTTTGCTTTATATCAAATTTTAAATATATTTTAATTGATTATGCACCCTATTTATAATGACAAAATATTTGAAATCAAGTATATTGCAGTATTTCCTTTCCAATAGCTCTTGAAGAAAAAAATACTCCAGCATTTTCTTGCATCACATATCATTAGTTACTTAATATCCTCAAAATATAGTTTTAATCATCCAAAATATTGTACTATGACATAACCATAATATCCACCATTCCATTGCTATAGTAAAATCAAGTAACATAGTTTAATACAATTTACATTCCTTTGATAATGCCAATGATGTTATATTTTAAGTAATTAATGAATACTATTTTAATTAATTACATTGTAATTAACTAATTAATTAATTAATTAATTTTTATTTATTAATTAATTTTTTAAAATTAAAATAAAGTAAGTAATTTTCATTTAACTATCTTTATTTCAATTAAATTTTAAAATTTGATGAAAAAGTTTAATAATTTTTCAAATTCTTTAATTTTATTAAATCTTTAATAAATTTTATAAAAATTTGAATATTTTAAATATTAAACTTTTTGTCTTATTAATTTAACTTTCTATTCGGTTTTGAAAGTATTGATTACGTACTCTTTCTGTCCAGCCACCTAATCTCGTTGAATATTAAATTTCTTGAATATTAAGAATATGAATGTTCACTTAAATTAAATTTATACTATAAAATGCGTTATTTAAAATTAACAACATATATTAAATTATTTACATAATATTTAGAACAGATC
>JAOQMP010000007.1:16488598-16507968 GCA_027563575.1 Erythroxylum pedicellare
TTACCTCTTAATTATATTTTAATTAATTAATTAGATTTTAATTAATTAACTATATCTTAATTAATTAATTAATTAATTATATTTTATATTTTAATTAATTATATTTAAATTAAATATATTTTATTAATTACATTTTAATTAAATTTAATTAAAAAATTAAAAAAATATTAGTGTTTGTAGGAATCAAAACCATTCCTCCCACACATAGAGGGTATGGACTATTACCTAAAACTTGGACATGAAAAAACTTTTCAATTAATCATAATAAATAACCAACCATTACCATTTATTCCTTCCCTATTGATTTATTCCTTCTATTGATTTATTCCCATACCTCTTAACCAAGCACCCAATGTTTAGGGACAGAGATCATACTCAAAAATACTTGTCTACCCCTTCAAAAGGAGTTTTGTAAGCTTGGTTGAAATTTTATTCACTATTTGGATTCTTCCATTAAATTTACATATTTCACTATTTATAGTGTTTGAATAGTATAATATCTATTACTGTGTCAGTTTGGCTTGATTTATCACAAAATTAAGAAAACAAGTTAAAAAGAGCTTAATTCAATACTAAAGCAAGTTGGACCCATACTCAAACCTTTTTTTTAGTAATACATGTAAATTAGCAACAATACCTCATTAGAAAAGCAAACTATAAGTCCCAACCAACTCTTATGAGTTAAAAGACAGAAATATTAAACCAATCATAAAATAGTACCTTTCCCATAAAAGGGTCAATCAGATCAAATCGTTTGCACAAGATAGATGAAGGGCGCCATGGAAATTCTTCTCTTCTGGGATAAGTTGTCTTTTTTGACAGATCTTCACTCTGAGTATTTTTTCCTTGCTATTTCAGAAATTTTAGTTCAGACTAATCAGTTAGAAATGATAATAGTCGTGAAAAACATAACTATTGCTCCAGCTACATACCACCAATCCACCAGAAGTGAATTGCAAGCTTTCACTGGCTGAAAACTCCACAAACTGTTGATCGAGAAGAATATTGCCTTTGCCCCATTTCCCTTTTTCTATTGCTTCAGCTGCAGCTTCAAAGTCTAATCTCTCCCGTGCACGAGCTGCTTCTGACATTAGACCAACTCCACCAGAATCTGTAGGCCGAAGCCCTCCTTGATATTTTTCCTTTAGAAACCTCTCAAATCTTTCTTGTTTCGCAGGGTCATGTTTAAAAGGTTTTGTTTCTTCAGGCAACTCACTCTGCATATACTAGGTGTTTTACAAATAAAGCAAGAACAAAAGGGCAAAATTTATAACAGAAAATACTGAACAACTTACGAAAGAAGAGGGCTGTGTGAATGTATCTGAAAGATTAAATTGGAGATTAACATTTGCAGAACCAAGAGGCATGCTCAAGTCCTTTGAGTTTCTTTCCAAAGGCCTTTCCCCTAATATTTGGCCACGGCTCTCTGCATTCATTTTCTGTGTAGACGACTTCCCATCTAAAGCAGGCTTCCTTTGATCAATATGTTTTTGCCTTTCCTCCCACAACTTCCTTATGTAATACTGATGACCATTTCCTCCGCTAAGAAAACGGAATACTGGATTTGACTTATTTTTCTCTCTAGAAAGGTCCTCAAATAATTTACCGCATCGAGCAACTAAAGTTGCAACTCCCTCAATTAAGATTTTCTGATTATTATCCTCAGGAGGAGGAATCTCAGGTGGAGGTGGAAAGCCTTGCTGGTCTCCAATATCAAGAGGACCTTGAAACTTATGATGGGGCACAAAATCCTTAGGAATTGTTGGTGGATTGAATCTGAGATACAAAACAAGAAACAAAAGTTATTCTGCAGGCAAGGAAACAAAAAAGGAAAAAAGAAAAGAAAGAGGCTGGGGGAGATAGAACCATAGCAACATCTAAAATTTCTACCACTCCCCGGAGTACAAAAATCAACAATGACAAAATGAGACTTATCAATTGCAGATTCTCCTAATCTATAAATTGGTAAATTGTTTGGCCATTATAACTATTAATCCATCACATCAACAATAACATCCTTTGAGCAATCAAAAAGTCATATTTAATAACATTTATCTAATAAGACAATGATTTCCCAGTCACCTCTCTAACATGAAGTCAGAAGTTGATGCAACTCGGAAACCAGGCAGAACACCCTCCTCTTTCCACACCAATCTTTTCATGTGGTCCACGCTGGTCTCTTCATCTTCTTGGACACAAGAATCTTCAAGGTCATAAGCTGATGAAAACCTGGGATTAGTGAGTACTGCCCTCTTTTATTGGAGGATCAGAAATATGATGACAACTAGTTAATTAAGAAAGATGAACATTAATATTATATCCACTTCCGCTACAAAAAAGGAAATAAGATTGTAATATTAAAATTGCACACTAATATGCTAATGGGTAACAAAGCATATGATGAACACACTTCCTTTTTTTTTGTTTCATTTTTTAAAATAATATTTTTAAATGCACAGCAGTTCAGTCATGACTAGTTGATCAACATTTAAAAGTAGAAAAGAACATCATCCTTAACATACTGAGTGATGTTGCTTTTTAATTACTTCTATAACCTTTTGTCTCCAGTCAATTTCAGAGGAAAGAGTAACAACAACTCATGAATGTCCAGAGTCCAATTGTCTCTTTTGTTTTCTTAAGAAATATAGGCAACAGTCCCTAGACCATTAATAGTTCCTCTCTGATCACATCTGACAAGGCGGGCACATAGCAGGAGTAATAATGTAATAACATCAGAGATAAACAAACCAGTAGTATAAATATCCTCATCTTCAGCATCATATTCTTCAAGTGCTCCAATTCCAAAGCCAGAAGCAGCCTTTCCTGCTGGTGATTCAAATGACGAGTAGAATCAATCTCAAGATAAGTTCTTCAAATTCATGCAGGAAGGATGGTAAAGAAGACCAGAATAGCACATAGAAAACTTGTCAGATAAAATAACTTACATTTCAAACCAAACAGACTATCTTTTATTGATAAAACTTTTCTCTCTCCTGTCTCCTTCCCTGATACACGTGATCTTCTTTTTTCTGACAGAAAACAGGGCCTAAATTCAGGGGGAATAAAACAAAAAAGAAAGATAAATAAAATACATTTCATTCAAGAACCAGATACCTCTAAACTCAGGAGCATGTTTATAGGGATCATACCCCAAGCCATACATGTCCTGCTTAGGGTTAAGCACATAAACCTGAAGTTGAAAGAAATGTAATAAGCCTGTTTATATTGCAAACGCTATCAAGAACTACTCAAATATCCAAACCATTATAGAAGATAAACGCAGAAAATTAGCTATTACAAGATGTCATAATAAGAATCACCACATTCCACACCCAACCATTTCTTTCTCAAGTACAATCATATGAAGGTGTTTAAGTAAGACATAAAGGCATAAGTGCACACAATGAACAGAATGTTCACTCGTTACTTGATTCTAGTAAAATCCAAACAATCCATAACAACAAAAACAACAAAAAACAACCCAGTGAAGGGTTTGGAGAGATTTAGTAATAAACAACCTTACCTCTGACTAGTAAAGAGGTTGTTTCCGATAGACTATATATATATATATATTTATGTGAGTTATATATATATACATATTAAAATGATAAAGTAATAATAACTAAAAATAAAATAAAAATAAAAATAAAAATGGACATAAAAATAATAATAAATACATATAAATAAAAATATTAAAATAAATAATACAATAAATATAAAACAAGGTAAAGTATTAAAATAAAAGATAAATACATAAACAAAAAAAAGTAACTAAATCAAATAAATCATTACAAGAAAATATTTAAGATAAGTAAGAAAATGTTAACTAAATAACTAAGAAGGAAGTCCTACATATTAAATGTTTAGGCTAAATATAAGACATAAGATTAAAAAGAAAATGTTTAAAAGACTTTTAAGAAAAAGTAAGAACTTTTTATGTAAGAAGGTTTACACGTATCCTAGTATGCCAAAGTTTTTTATTTAGTAAGTTCCAACAGAGTTATATCATTTTTTATCACCTCTTCCCAGTTCTTCTTAGGGTCCCTAAGTAGAATCTTCTCGCACCTTCTCACTAGAGTATCAGGGTGTCTTCTCTTAACATGCATAAATCACCTAAGCCTTATTTCTCTTAATTTTTCATCAATATTAGTCACATATAATTTGTCTCTTATCATTACATTACTAACTTTATATCTTCTAGTAAGGTTGCACATCTAACAGAACACACTCATCTTCGCCATCATCAAATTATAACTATGCACCTTTTGATAGGCCAACACTCCGCTCCAAAGAACATGGTCAACCTAATCGCTAAAAGATGGAATTTATCTTTGAGCTTTAATAGTATTTTCTTGTCACATGAAACTCCTAATGCACTTCTCCATATAAGCTACCCTAATCTGATATGATAAACTATGTCTTCATTGATCTCTCTATTGCTTTGGATGATAAATCCTAAATACTTAGAACACTCTTTCTATGGTATAACTTCTGAACCAATTTTTACCTCCACATCAGAAGCTACCCTTTCGCCCAAAAAGTTACACTCTAAATATTCAGTCTTACTTCTGCTCAATTTAAAGCACTTCAACTCTAATGTATCTCTCCAAAGTTCTAGATTAACATTGACACCCTCTTTTGTTTCATCCACTAAAACAATGTCATCAACAAACAACAAGGTAAATCTCCTTGGATATGCTTGGTGAGCTCATCCATCACTACTGCAAACAAAAAGAGACTCAATGAAAAGCTTGGTGTAGCCTAATATCGATAGAAAAATATTTTGTATCTCCTTCTATCGTCTTTACTCTAGTCTTTACACCTACATACGTATCCCTAATAACTCATATTTAGGCCATAGGAAGTCCTTCAACTTCTAAAAATCTCCACATGATTTCTCTAGGTATCCTGTCATATGCCTTCTTTACGTCAACAAAAATCATGTGTAAGTTACGTTATGTTTCCTTGTAATATTCCATTAATTTTCACTCATTACTTGATTCTAGTAAAATGCAAACAATTCATATTGGCAATAATTTAGCAGGACCTATGATATGCAAGATGCATTCTTAGGGAAGAAAATATATAAGATCTCTTGATTAAAAAGTAACTTCAATAATGATCTTATTTAGGTCATAGTCATCTTAGTTACGAAGTATTATTTTCATAAGTATATTTTTAGTAGGAGAATAAGTCAGAAGATTCCTGTTTTATTTTTACGTCCTAAAAACTCTTATGTAATGAGCCTATTTAAAGGGCATTACGATGGATAAGAAAGTAGTCAAAATTTTCCATACAAATAGTTGATAAAAAGCTTAACAAGGACATGTTTTCTAAACAACAACCATAGGGCCTAGAAAGGGGATGAACTTGATCAATACCAACGAGAAGAATGAAGGAAAAAAGAAGTATGAAGAATTGGAGGAAAAAAGGGAGATAATGTATATTGATAGGGATGGAGAATATAGAAAAAATTGATGGATATATGAGAATGTTGTCCCTCTCCACAAGGACCCAACAGAGTTGTTTCACAAGATAACAACTAGTCCTTCTCTTCCTCTGTCATGAATACATATACGCATGAAAATAGGATAACTAACTAATGCTACCTCATCAGGCAATCATAGCAATGGCAGTTGAGTGCAAAAACAACATAACCAACACAAATCAATCTTCTGTTGGTCATTTCGATGGGCTGGACATTGAATTGCATGGGCCATTTTTCTCCTTTTTCCTCTTATGCACAAATTACACTAGAGGCCCATCAAAACTGTAGTAAGAGAGAAGAGAATTTCCCTATGAGTCGCCCTTGACTAGATTCTATGCAAAAACACATCAATTTGGTATCAAAGCCAAACATCATGGACGACCCTATAGACTTGTCAAGCCAAATGGATGTGTTCATGAGAAATACCAACTAGAGTTGTCTGTGGTGGTGGACCAGCAAAAATCCAACAAAAACTTCTTAAACTCGTAGCTGAAAGAGGTTATGTAGGAGTTGAAGTGGCGCAATAAGAACAATGAAATGAAAAACATACTTAAACCTGTAGAGACCAAAGGGAGGAGAGAAGCGTTGGGAAAGTCAGAGGGACTATTGTTCCTAGGTATTTTAAATTACAAGTTCCTTCATTTGATGGTACTAACAATCTATTGATTTGGATTCATAAGTGTGAATAACTTTTTGAAAATCAACAAATGTCGGAAGGAGAGAATGTGGGGTTGATAGTAATCCATCTTAATAGGGAGGTACAACTATGGTTTTACAAGGTGAAGCAAAAGGAGGAGAACACGGATTGAGGGACATTTACAAAGCAATGTCACCTAAAGTTCGGTTTCCCAATGAGCCTCAACCCACTAGGTGAATTGGCCAACCTAAAGCAAATAGAAACAGATGAAGATTTTCAAAAGGAGTTCCAATATTTGCTAGCCCAAAGTAACAAATCAGCCTATTCACTACCATGAAAGGGTTGCGATTGGAAGTAGAATCGTAGTAATCAAATAGCCTAGGAGCTGCTATGAATCTAACCAGCACTTATGATAAGAAACTAAGGAGCAACCAAGTTGTTTTAGGGAGCAACCCTAAGGCAACACTTGCTGGGAGCAAATCAAAAACAACCATTGGATGGACAACTACATGTAAGAAAAATTTTTAGGCAACATTCAAAATTAAGAGCACAATATGCCTTTTTCAAATAAGTTAACAAAGGTAAGAGATCGAGGAACGACAGGCAAAGGGGCTTTACTTCAATTGTAATGAAGCATTCTAGCGGGGACATAAATCTCAGAAGTTGTTTTTCGTAGCATTGGTAAAATCTAAAATGGAGGAGGATGAAAAGAGGGCCAAGATATCCAAAGTTGTCCTAAGTTTGAACTTAAGGACAAGCTCTTAGTCTAGGTGGAAGTAATGATATGCAAGATGCACTCTTAGGAAAGAAAATCAACTTGATTAGGAATTAATTGCAGTGATTATCTTATTTAGGCAGTAGTCATCTTATTTAGTTATTCTATTATTTTCATAAGTCTATTTTTAGTAGGAGATTAAGTTAGCACATTCCTATTTTATTTTTACTACCTAAAAACTCTATTTTGAGCCTATTTAAAGGGCATAACAATGAATAAGATAGTAGTCAAAATTTTTCGCAAAAATAGCTAATATAAGGCTTGTCAAGGACGAGTTTTCTAGATAGCAATCATAGGGTCTAGAAAGGGGAAGAACTCTAGTAAGGAAAAGACAATTTCCCTATGAGTCATCCTATGACTAGATCTACTGCAAAAACGCATCAATCTAGTCAACATACCACCCAGATAACTCACGTAACCCGTTCTAACCGCATAAATCTTCTTGGTAACCAAAATGACATCAAGTTCATGATAGAGAAATCAAAATTTGCCAGGGCCATCAAATTGCATTCCAATCAACCATCTCTATACTTCTTGAGTTAGGCAAAACTTACAATGCATAATTCTAACATAGAATGTACAACTGCAGACTGGTTTTTGGACCAATTCCTAAGCTAATCTAATATGAACTTGCACAATCATCGTAGCAACAATGATAATGAGAAGGGAAAAAAAGCAATAAGAACTACAAAAGTTATGAAAGATTCAAGGAATAACCAATAAAGCAAACATGCAAGATAACATGTCAGAACAATGAGAAAAGATTCTCACAGGAGTGCTTCTAGAAGATTGAAGATCATCATTGGTAGACTGAACCTCAACGTTTTCAAGGTCAATATCACCAGACTCATAATCAGTAAACTGTCCTTTTGCATTATCAGAAGAAAATGCAAGCAAAGCTTTCCTAGCTTCTCTACGAGCATCTACCAGACATAAAAACAAAAATATATGATTGTAAGCTAAAACATTAGATTTCTATTACAATCAACCTATGGAACGTTAAATTCCTATCAATATTTCTAAATTCAAGCTCCCACAAAAAATCTTCTTCAATATAACTAAAGATGACTACTATTGCATGAAAATGGACCTTCAATAAAAACTAGATGCCAAAGTTTTATCACATGGGACCCAAAACACAAATAAAAAAAGTAGAAAATTACCGTAGAGAGAATTTGCACGAGAATCCTTAATTGAATGGCCATGTCTCCATCCCATTTTCAATAGTAATTTTACACCTAACCAATAAGAAGATGTGAGGTTAAAGTGCTTAGCTAGTAAAAAAAGGTCCAAGTATAACACGATTATAGAGTCCGAACAAACCAATAGATTGTGCTGCCGGGAGAACTATCTCATCAGGAACAGGCCCAGGAATAACTGATTGCCTGCTAAACAAAGCAATAAAGAAATCTGAACTAACTCTCATAAAGACCAATATCTCAAAATAAAAATGTATCAAGCTGCCAAAAATGAGAGTACTTTCATGTTAATGATTAAACTTCTTATGTATGAAAATAATAGCCAAGTATCCTTTAATGTCCATAAACAAAAATTTGTAATAAAGTCACAACTATGGAATCTTTGGATTATAGGACTATAAAAGCTAACAACTAATTGACAAAATACAAACAACTTGCAATTCTCACGTACGTTAACAACTTTAGAAACATGGTTATAGAGGTTGAGCTCCCTTACAATTTGACCTTTTATCATTGCAACCCTCATATTTTAAAAATTATAACTTACCCTTTTCTGGTATTGTTTGGCTAACACACAACCCTATTCGTTATATTTTGTTAGTTTACTATCCATTTTTTAACCCAATACAATGTAGTATTAAAATTCTTAAACTCCAATATGACGCCATTTTGGGACTATGAATGGATGGCAACTAACAGAATGTGATGGAGGGAGGTTGTGTGTTAGATAACACAAGAGGGTAAATAACAGTTCTTAAAATTTGAGGGTTGAAATGAAAAGAAACAAACTACAAGAAAGTCCAATATAATTAAGCCTTAGAAATATTATCATCCAAATAACTGAACTCTAAAGCTCATTTTGAACAAAATATAACATGGTAATCTAGACAGCACACTTTGGGAAATCACTAAAAAAGAAATGTATACAACAAGAATAAGAGATAGCCACACAAGAAGTTGGGTAATTGCACTTGTAAGTGATATACAAAATGCTTCAATATGAGTCTAATATCATGAATATGCTTTGACATGCACAGGTTAATGGGTTGACAAAGTCTTAAGGAGGTGCAGAAACACGCATAGAAACAAAAGAGAGATGGCTATCAGTAGTGGACATCTTGGAATGTTTTATCCTCATAAAAGAAAGTTAATTTCAGCTAGCATTGTGCATCCAGAATAGCACAACTTAACGCATGCCTCAGAGGCTAAAGCCTTGGCCATAACTTAAAAAAGGCTAGATGACAACAGTCATCGTGAAATAGTAAAATATGATAGAAATCATGGAACATCTAGGAACTTCTTCCATAAACATAATGGAAAACATAAAATAAATATTTTAATTCATCTTTCAAATCAATAAAACACGAAACTTGACAAACTGAGGTGGCATCACCATATACAAGGAAAAAATGGTAGTTGAATAGAATATCCTCCATGTATAACAATAAACATATTGGAAGGGGTAAAGGCAATCATCAATAGGAAGTAATTTATCACATATTGTTTGGAAACCTGTGTTGTTGTTCTTTCTCAACTTGTCTACGAGCCACTTCAGCAGCAGTGAATCCAAATGTATCAAACTGTGATGATGTACCCAATGATCTAGCTTCTAATTCCTAAAAGACAAAATCACATTAAAAAAAAAGGATAAAACTCTGGTAATTAAAAGTCCATTCATTAGGAATGTAAGTGCATCATAATTTGCAACACCAATATTAGAAGTTAAAAATAAAGAGAGGCCACCAAGGAAACTCATTGACAACCATTATAACGAAAAGATACATCTGAAGAAACATATGCCTTATATATTTTGACAACTTATCCATGAAGATATATGTTAACCACCCTAACCACAGAAACTGATGACTAAGGCATCCAATTAGCAGGTGGAAATGGTGATAATAAAGAAACGATAAATAATTTCCATAAATATTGGAGTGGTGACATAATATTTGGGATCATTATTTATTCAATATGTCACAGTATTCTTATTTACTGCTAAAGGGGTTGTAACACTCAATTAAAACTCCAGAAAACATAACAAATAAGATAAAACCATACTGCTCTCTCATCTTCATCTAAGAAGTTATGAATGCTTTGCTTTTTAACTTCAGCTCTGTTTTTCCTAGAAGATGTAAATGACGAGGGAGTCCAACCTGCAGCATGTTTGTCACAGATTAATCCAACGGCACCCATTCAGAAACATATTAGCAAGAGAAGCAATCTCAAATCACTCGATGAAAATCATACCCTCCTTTGACCCCACTGTATTATAATAACCAGCAGAGAATCCACCGGTAAATGCTCCATGGAATCTTCTGCGCCCTTCTTCATCTCTTACCTGAAAAAACATATTCCAAGAAACGAATGACAACTGAAAAACCAAACACAGAGATATCTAAATGGTGAGGAAACAAACCTCAGTATCTGCATTCCAATGCCACCCAATTTAAGCAGCCAAACAATTAAATCAGGTAAAATGAGCTTCTTACACTATAAACATTATCTTTTTTTAATAATTACACATCATCAGGTTCAGTAATAATCAACTTCCACAAGCCCTTCACTTTCTAATCAACCCAACAGAAAGGAAAAGAAAAAGGAAAGGAATTAAGTATGATACCTCTTGTTTCCAAGACGGAAGACTCCGCAGGTGACCAGACGCCTCGGCGACAGCTTTCTTCCTGCGGCTGGTGAGCTCTTCCTCACGCTCAATCGGTGTACCGTAGAACACGTAATCGTCTTCATCGGCGTCCATTTTGTTGTGATTCAAAAATCAAAGCAGATCGAATATAGAAATTTTATTATTGAGTCCGAGGGTTTCGAGAGTGAAATTGGTCACAAAGAAGACTGGCGTCAGTGGTAGAATCCAGAGACAAAGGCTTCAGAAAGGTCAGCAACAAACGACATGACGTTCGATCTGGAAAACTCTCTCTCTCTCTCTCTCTTGAATTTTGCGTTATTATTTAAAATCAATTTGAATCTGTATAATCATAAAATTACCAGAAAAAGACCTGTTAAAAATGGTTTTTATCTCAACCAAAGTGGATAATACGCTAACCAATTCCACTCATCCTTCACTGCGGTGCACTACACCAACGCAAACCATTTGCACCCGGCATTTTAGGTTCCAACAACGCGCCAAATAAGCGTGTGAAAAAAGAAAATAGGAAAAGCGCTGATAGAGAGTTTTGGAATGGAATTATCGCCTGCGACCTAGACTTGCCTTTGTTAATGTGGAACACAAAAGCCAATCATCAACAAGACTTTTCTGATAAAATCCACATTAAATACATGCTATCATCGATCATGCCCTATCCCAGCCTCTTCCGTTCGATCCCTTACCCTAAGACTCCGATCTCCAATCGCTTCACGCGTTTTCTAAGCTCGTAGGCTCTTGCGATCTCCCTCCCCGCCGACTCGGTGAATCAAATCTCTCATAAATTTTGTCTTTACTGGCCATGTTTGAGATCTGGCGCCCTTGTTGGTTTTGATTACACATGTATATATTATTTCTTTTTCTTAAATATGATTTTAGGTTTCGAAGGTTGAAGATGGAACCGATGGATATTGTGGGTAAATCGAAAGAGGATGCTTCTCTTCCTAAAGGTACTTTTTTTCCTAAAAATTGTTCCTAAAGGTACTTTTTTTCCTAAAAATTCTTACTTTTATGTGTATTTTCTAAAAATTTTCTTTTTGAGTTATTAATTGTCATGTTTCTTTCTGCTAAAATTTCGAAGATCGAAGATTCTCGGCGAACTAATGAATTAGTGATTCTACTTTGGATAACTGTATTGGTTATGCAGACCGTTGAGTGAATTCACATGCTTGACGCTGTACTTGTATTGATTGTCCTTCTTCTCAATCTCGCTACTTTGTTCATCTTCCATGTTTTTTATCTATTTTTCCTCTGGATATTGACTTTTGGAAGGCCAGATGCACACATTACACCAACAAAATCTGAGTGAGAGAGCTACGTTATCGCCAGAGTGGGATAATGCTTATGATTCTGCTTTTGTGCTTAGAAATTGAAACACTAGTGAGATTTGTTAAATCCTGTGGATAAAGTTGGAATTGAAATACCTAAGCTTGCAGGTTTGTGACATACCCGCAACTAAAGTCGCGGGTAGCTTGTTCAGGGTTCTTGAAATTGCACTCTTAATGGGTGGAAATGGGCATTCTGCCGCAATTCCTTAGCCCTTGGAACTTTTTAATTTGTACTCGTGTTGGTTGTGAGCAGTGTTGGATGCGTAACTGCACACCAAATAGAATTACTATATTTTATCATTGGTTGCTTATTGGAAACTATGCTGAATATTTTCTCCAGCAACTATGACGAAAATTATTAAAGAGATGTTGCCTCCTGATGTTCGTGTTGCAAGAGATGCTCAGGATCTTTTGATTGAATGTTGTGTAGGTGAGGTAATTCTGTTAATTTATGATATTTCTTACCTAACTCTAATTTAATGTTTTATCATAAAATTCAAGGTTATCTTCTTTATGTTGGTTTTATTTGGAACAGACCTATAGGTTGATAATTTGTTAATGCTCAAACAGTGGTTTCAGTATGTTTAAAAGGTTTTGTTTTTGATTATAGATGTAATGATATCTATCTCTTTTTGATTATAGATGTAATGATATCTATCTCTTTCATTGAGTAAAGAAAAGAGGGAGGTCAGTACAGAGGAATCTTGGACGACCATATTTTAGCTTTTGTAGCTAAGATTGTGCTGTTCTATTTGCTAATCATGAATCAGAGCTACTTGTTGCATTTGCATACACCTGAGAAAATTAACTCATATTTATTTAGTTCTGAAACTGTAACTCAAACTTATCAGTTACAGAATCCAGCCAGTTGTTTATTCTAAGTCTGTTGTTTGGCTCTTTGTTACATTTGCCATCCTTACTTATTGCTATTTTGTCACATTTGTGCAAGTGCAAACAATGTCATTATGCATTTTGTGGAGATGCAAAGCTCTCCAATGTTGCTATTCTGAAACCCGTAAGGTTTAGGGTGTGAATTTCAAGTGTTTTTCATCCATGTTTGATGATCTCTTTCAGTTCTCTTTTATGGAAAGAAGTCAATGGTTCTTGCTATTTGTTGGCAATTTATCTTACTAATAGTAACAGAATAAACTTTCTTTATTTCAGAATTTATAAACCTCGTTTCATCAGAGTCCAATGAAGTGTGCAGCAAAGAGGATAAGCGAACAATTGCCCCCGAGCATGTGTTGAAGGCTTTAGATGTATTTGATCTTCTGCCCTTTTCTTCTTTTTTTTCTGAATTTATGATGTGTGGGCCTCCTAATTTCCATGTTGCTTGAATTTTAAATTATGAGACTAGCCACTCATAGGCCTATTCTTTTCACATTCAACATATTTTAGATTGTATGAGTGTAGGAAACCAATTCATGAGAAATTCATGTCATTCATGCTTTCCTTTTGTTTTTTTCCCTTTGTTTTTGGATTATTTGATCAACTTATTTTTCTAAAGATCTGATACTTTAGACACAGGAAAAAGTTTAATAGCAAGTTGAGATTGTAGTCATCATCTTTGTAGTTGTATAGCTTCTATGGTAGATTAACTATCTTGGTTTTAGCTTGGCGACTAGGGAAGTGGTAATATCTCCTCATTAATCATGGTCCAAACTTTGTAGATGAATGTGGTGAGGGATTTTTAAATATTTACACTTTTCAATGTATATATTTACAAAGATTTTTATGGTAGAATAGCTTTTGGTCCTCATATTTTGAGGAAATGTCACCTAACAAATATTAATGTACTGTTAACTACAATGTTATTTTTGTCAAATCTCGTAAACTGAGATGTTTTCTCATGAAATCAGAAGCTTTGTCTTTCCACGTTCATCTCATTGTTGTATAAAGTTACTATTTTTCAATCCACAAACAGCTCAATCGATTTGTTTTGTTTCACAGAAGCCAAATTTGGAGCTCATCATGTTACATATGTGCATTTAACTGCATATTAGAAATTGAGATTAACCACTCTGTTTTCTTGCTTTTGATACAACTATTTACTTGTGTGTATCTGCACCTTTGGACTGATTTCGTTTTTGATAAATCAGGTTCTTGGATTTGGAGAGTACATTAACGAGGTTTATTCAGCATATGAACAGCACAGGCTTGAGACAATGGTAACTCAAAAAGTATATTAATGGCCTTATGCATTTTTGTGCTACAAGAGATTAGAAAATGGATAAGAGCTTCACATTACAATCGAGAATATGCCTTCTCATTTTTATTTGCCTAATAAGAACAGTGAAACAGCTATTGAGAGGCTTGGTTCCTCGTTGTTATGTTTGACATTGTTAGTTTTCAAGCATTTTTGGAAATTGACTGTTCGGAAGTTGATACAGTTTAACTGAGCTTCTTACTTTTTTGTCGTTGCCTTCCAGCAGGACTCTTTGAGAGGTGGTAAATGGAATAATGTAGTGGAAATGACGGAGGAAGAAGCAGCAGCAGAGCAGCAGAGGATGTTTGCTGAGGCGCGTGCGAGAATGAATGGGGGAACTATTCCCCCTAAGCAGCAGCCAGAGACTAATCAAAGTTTAGAGAGCTAACCTTTAGGCCATAATGAAAATGATTTTAGAAATGATAGGCAAACATCCTTGTTTTTTCCTTTTCTTTGCCTCTAACCTCCGTTTAATTAGATAATGTACAAAAGTTATTTGACGAGTGCACTGCCTTAAGCTGTGGATCGTTGTCTATATAAGTTGTATGTAAAATTAGTGCAAGTTTGTCAAATCTCTGCTATTAAGTTAGAACACTACTTAGTATATACCCTATTGTTTGTAGTTTGTACCATTAACTTGATCCAAAAGAAAATTATCACTTTTCTCTTTATCCATTGCAAATATTGTTTGGTCTTCTTTGTGAATAATTGATCCGAAGACAAACAACTCGTGTCATGTTGCATGGACTATATTATCTAGACACGGCTCTTATAATACGGGTTTCTTAGCAGCATGACGATAGTGAGCGCTCAAATTCCTTTATCGTTATTGCCCTGGCTTCGCCCTGGCACATTTTTTGTTTTGATCTTCGGCTCCTCAGGACCCAACACAATCTTTTTATTAGAAATTTCCTTTAAAATAAAAGATGAAAAAGGTGTTGATACGCCTCAAAGTCTATTTCTTCTGATAAAACCATACGAAAGAGTTGGGAGTCGTACACTGGGCGGGCCACGGAAACGCAGAGGAGAGGTGTCAGTTGGAAAGAAGGCGAAATGGGGACTATTCTTACAATTTACTCTTTCGGACCCAACAAAGCCCTGAAGCACTTGATAAACTGGGGAGGCATTGGTTTGGTGATGTGAGCATGTCTGATTCCGAATGTGAAAGGTGACGGCTTTGCTTATGGTTTGTTGCTTAACTTTACCAGTTGCCATGCTCATGGGAATTCTAAGTCAAGGCAGTCAAGCTAAATCCGTCTCTCCTTATCCCTCCTGGCACCAAGAAAGTGAAATCACAACCCTGTTGTCCCCTTAAGATTCCTCTCTTTTCTTTTTCTTTCAAAGCCCAAGACATTGGGTGGGGCACACTATGTTTCTTTGTCAGGATTCTCTCTGTCACTATAACAACAAAGGGCTTCGAAACAAAGAATTAAACTTGAAGCCCCACAATCAATTAAAGACTACTACCCACCATCTATAAGGACTAGTCTTCTTGGTTTTATTATGCACTCATGGCTCAAGATGACTCGTCCAAGAGACACTTCTACTGGACCAAAAAGGTTGGAACTGAAGACGATGAGCAACCTCAAACCTTCAAGCCTCCACCAGAGGAAAACAAAATGGAAAATCCTAACAAATCCCATGTCCCTATCCAGACCCCAAAGAAGAGACTTCCTACTGTAGCGGTCGCTAGGCTTCGTTCAGTACTTGCAACCTTGGGCAGAAACCGAGCAAACCTCCAGGTCGGGCTTGGACGTCGAGTTGTAGGAACCCTTTTTGGGTCTCGGCGAGGTCACGTTCATTTTGCATTTCAAAGAGATCCCAACTCGCCACCAGCTTTTCTCATTGAACTAGCCACCCCAATAAGCGGATTGGTTCGAGAAATGGCGTCTGGGTTGGTGAGAATCGCGTTGGAGTGTGACAAGCAGAAGGAAGAGGAAAAGAAAGGAGTGAGATTGCTGGAAGAGCCTATGTGGAGGACTTACTGCAACGGTAAGAAGAGTGGGTTCGCTACGAGAAGGGAATGTGGGCCTAAAGAGTGGAATGTGTTGAAAGCTGTGGAGCCTATTTCAATGGGTGCAGGTGTTTTGCCTGCAAGTGCAACTGAGACTGGAGGTGATGGTGAACTCATGTACATGAGGGCTAAATTTGAGAGGATTGTTGGGTCCAGAGATTCTGAGGCTTTCTACATGACCAATCCTGACAGCAATGGAGCACCTGAGCTTAGCATCTACTTGCTCAGAGTCTGAGCTTTTTTTTTTTTTTTCCTTAAAGGAGTAATTAAGCTGGTTAGAATTGGGTTGGCTAGCTCCATGAAAATGGATGTCAAGCTCTTTCCAAGTTGGATGTTTGTTTTTGGGAAAATTGGGTAGTAAAAGGATGGTTACTTGTATTTTGTTAGGTTTTAGGTGGAGTGGGGGCATACAGTAACACGATGAACAGATGGTGGGGTTAAGAAGTAGTATGTATATGCAAAGAGTTATCTTTCCTTCGATCAGGCAAAGGAATCGATGATCGTCTTCTCATTTCTTCCATCTTTCCGGCCGTACTCAGTTCTTATTTTATTATAATAACAATGATATTAGGAATTTGAGATGGCCATTTGTGGATCTTTCTCTCTGTTCGTGGGATAATTCAAGCATGATCCACTCTCTGAGTTTAAAGTAAATCTTCCCAACATCAACATCTTAATTAATTTGTTGATTAAAAAATTGGTTTTTGCTTTAAACTCAATCTCTATGGAAACAACTAAAAGGTGCAGTGTCCAAAAATAATGATGTGTGGATTGATTGATCCCAAGAACTATGAATGAAGCCTAATCATAGAAGTCATCAAAAGCAAAAGAATTAACCCTTTGTCATTTGTTGACTGCTTTTCTTCTCTCTGTCATCATCATCTTCTTCTTCTTCTTCTTGTTTGGTCACCTCTCCTCTCCCAGTTTCATGGCCTTTAGAGAGAGAAAAAGAAAAGGTGGGAGTTTGGACAAAAACAGTCCATTTTGCTCAAAACTCGAGGTTAATCTACTCAACATGGGAACGTTAAAGTGCAGTAGAGGCCACCATTGCCTTTGTGCCATTATTACTCCGCCGAATTGCAAACTGCCCCTGTAGAGTTGGCTACTTTTTCTACTTCTACGCATCGGCTTTCGCTTTACACTTGTCCAATTGTCGAAGCAATCAAAAGATTTAATAGTAATACCCGCTCATATGAATATCCACCTACATGTAGGATAATATCAACATTAGTATCGCTCTATTACCCAATGATCAGTCTCGAAATGGATTAAACAATGCATTATATCCCACTGATCATTTAGATATCATTCCAAATTGAATAATTGGATATATGATAATGATAGAAGCAATCATGCTCGGAGACTGGATTACGAGCTAAAGCATAAATGAAAAAGGAAGAGGAAGTCCATTCTCTAGTTTTTAGGTATAAATGAATGAGAGTTTATACTTAGAGGAAGCATCTAATGATGAAGAGCTTAATTGGCTCATGTTAAGCAGGTTTAATAACGAGATAATCATTCACTTGCATATACTCAATTGAACAAATCAGGGATAGATACTAAGCTAATGAAATTATATAAGAATCACACAACACAATGATTGCAAGTATTTGATGATATGACCCCCACCATTCACATTCAGATTTTGTATACTCTCCGATAGTAAGGGAATATACATATGTATCTTTTATCAATAAGCCAAAGTGTGAAGCTTTCATCCTCACTCATAAAAGACTAAATGCCATTACAGTCATCCAACTTTTGGAAGATATTCAAATGAGACGAGGAGTGCAGCTTTCTAGGATATGTCAAATATGCTGTGCATGTACTGCGCAAGATATTTGTCCTTCTAGTCAATAATGGCATACACATTGTCAATGCTACTGCTTGAGAATTAGGTGCTAGAAAGCTTGTATAGCAATGGAAACAACTTTGTCCCTCAAAGTTATCGCTTTCCGTCAATTTGAAGGAAACAAGGAGTCTTTCGCTATACTTGACTACTCCCGCTTTTACGTGGAGAGCAAAAAGAAAAGTAGCTCACCTTAAATTTCTTTAACCAAATGTGCTATAGAGAAAAGGGTTAGGAAAAAAATTATAAAGAATCCAATTTTGGTTAAAAGAATTCATTTAATGAATTAACAAATAATGATTAAAATCAATATTTTAAAATTTGAATCGGAAGCTAAATCGATAAGACAAGACATTTAAAATTTAAAAGGTTCATTCGATATTAAACTGTGATTACATTAAAAAATTTAAAATTTAATTGAAAGAGAGTATACTTAACTATCACAAATTTTGAAATTTAATTAAAAAGAAATAATCAAAAGAAAATTTATTAATTTATTTTAGTTTATGAAAACTTATTTATTAATTAAAAATAACTAATTAATTAATAATTTTTATGTACATTTCAAAAATTTTCGACCAAACCGAATTTATTATAATTACGTTTGAATTAATGGTTTGGAAATTTAACAAAATTTACAATAATTTTTAAAATGTGTAAAATCCTGACTTGTACTTCTCGATGTCCCAAAATAATTGATGGCAGCATGTCTCACGCATGACTTTTTTATGACAGTAATAGATTCATTGATGGTGGCACATAAGTCACGTGTGACTTGTCATGATATTCATAGATTCACGTAGGAAACTTTATGACAAATAGCCTATTAGCTTTTTTTTAATTTATTAACCAAAAATTAATTTTTATTATTTTAAAAAGTTATTAATGTATTTGATGAATGACTTATTGGTTAATTTATTTAACCCCAATAAGCTGATTTTAAAAAGTTTTATAAGAGGAGCTTTTGGAGTTAATTGTTTGCCTAACAATTATGTCGTAAAATTTAAAAGAATATAATAAAGCAGTTAATTAAACTTTTTAATCTTTATTTAATTTTATAATATTAGTTTATATTTAAAAATATCATAATATTAAGTTTTTGAACATAAAGAGTTACATGAAATTAATATTTTTAGTATATAACTACTATATATCGTATTTGTGTCATACTATAATTATAAATATTTTAATTTATTAAATAATAAAATTCATACA
>JAOQMP010000007.1:16508574-16519994 GCA_027563575.1 Erythroxylum pedicellare
TATTAATTGTGGTTATTATATAAATGTGAAATATTTATGTTATTTCATATTAATTTTCATTATTATTTATTATTAAGATTTTTGAAAACATGGTTGATGTAAACAGTAAACTAGTAAAGTATACAGTACAACAGTACAATATACTAATGGACTATTTTGTAAAATTTAAAAATGTTAGGGATTATTTTATAAATTTAAAAAATTACCCGAAATGATACCTGGTACTAGCTGGTACCAGTACAGTTTTGTTCTAGAACTCAATCGAGTACGGAGCCCGGAACGGTATTCATAACTTTGCTTGAGACACTTCAACTCACCAATGTTTTGTTTCTTTAGGCCTCAAGTTGGCCCTTATTACTATCCTCTTTGCCACATACCTTTTCGAATGGTCTATCACTCATTCAAGAAAGCTCGCGAATAATATCATCCTTCCTTCTCAGCTGCAAAGCATGATCTTTCTTCATTCTCTTCTTTGTTGTCTCCGATTCCTTGACAGATACCTGAAGCTCCCTAACACCATCTTCTGCTCCCTTTTTCTTGTATTATGATGTGAAACATTTCCCAGTTAAGAATGATGGTGTGACTTTTCTTCTTCTCATTCGATCAGGCTGCAGATGGAGGAGTCAACAAAGAAGTAACTAAAGTAGTTATTGGAGGGGAAATTGCAGCCAAGGCTGAAGGCTTGTGCTTGGAGGGTTACTAGCTTTTGTCATTGGCGTGCTAAATATACCCTCAATTCATGATTCTCCTTTTGCAATTCAAGTTGTAGCTTTGCCTGACTAGTCTTTGATTATGGTATTTGTTGTATCTCCTCATTTGTCTCAGATCCCTGTGCTTCAAATATTGGTAAAGAAATTTTTTTTTTGTTTTTGCCTCATTATACTGAAACCATTAAAGAGAAATTTTGATAGCCCATTCTTTTAACTAGAAGAAATTGAACAATTCGTGCTGGCTCCCTTGCCAAATTTTCTAGTGACTTCAGGCTTACTTGCTTTCCTAAAACTTTTTTGACTAAGGGCCAGAATTCCTTAATGATTACACTGACAATGAAAGCATTGAAGCAAAAAGAGATGACAATTTAAGATTATGACCTTGGTCCGTATCTCCTTTGCTCGATTAGCCCAATGCAGGTTGTTTTGAGTCTCACTAAATGAGAGAGTGCTTGACTGATATTTAAAATCATTACAGTGTTGCAAGTTCCTCCTATTGAGTCCTTCAGGAGTTGAGTAAGCATTGAGTTTCGATAGGGGATATGTTTATTAACCTCAATGAGGGCACTGATACAGCTGCTCATGTAAGGAGTGATCAGTTTATGTTAGCACCTTTGAGGGGTCTAAGTGTCCTCTCATCAATTGCAAGAGCTCTTTTTGACCTAGTAAGATCAATTAGTGAGAGCTTCCCAACTTTACTGACGACATTCATGGGAGCGTCTTTTAACTTTATATTCAACAACAACCTAGAAGCATAATAGGCCTTAAATACTTAGCAACTAAAGTTTCTTAGAATTAGCCAATACATTGTAAGTTTTGGCTCTTGAAATTCAATCATCAAATATATAAATCATATATAAATCATGAATCATACGTAAGTCATTCATGCCCATTTAGATCTTGAATATAATAATAACCACATAGATGAAGCGAATAAATCACTTACTGTGAGCAGAATTCGACATGATGTACAGAGAGCTTTTAATAATCACAAACTAGTTTCTCTCTCTTAGTCCTCTTTTTGTAACTGATAGCTTGATGGATAGTCAAATACGTTCTTTCTGTATTACTTAATTAGAGTAGAGAGAGGACTAGTTTATATACACTTCTATATTGATAATAAATCTTGTACATCCATCAAGTACTAAATTAACGGTAAAGATTTAATATACTATTAAATTAAGAAAAATCCTAAACCAAGTTTAATATAGGCCTAGAAAAAATATGGTCCATAACATTAGGCTATATTCCTTACATTCTCCCACTTGGCCGGATGTTTCATCATTACATTTAATAGTATAACATAAGGCTATTAAAAATTAAATCTTATAAACTGTTAACATCATAAGCACCTTACCAAAACGAATCACATAATGTGGGTTATGGCGGTCAGGCACAGTATAGTCGTATACTTCCTTCAATATACCACTACATTAAGAACTTATTATGTTTAGGTTTATAATTTGTATATAAACAACATACATTCTATGACAATATATACAAATTTCTTTTTCAAACAATCACGTATATATGAACATAATGAATAACATATTATTATTGAGCTTAAGAGTGCTGAAACATCATCCTCAAACATTATTATCAATTATCAATACAACCAAGACTCATCCTAAGCACATGTTCTTTGAATGTCTTTGGTTGTAAACCTTTAGTTAAAGAGGATCTACTATCATGAAATCCATCCCAATATGTACTATATGCACTCTTTATTTCTTAATCTCCTCTTTTACAACAAAATACTTTAATTCCGTATATTTTGTGCCTATGGAGTATTTGTTGTTTTTAGGGAAGAAAACTTTCATAAAATTATCACAATAAATTTTCAGTAGCTTGCTTACTATGTTGACAACTCTAAGCCCCGAAATAAAGTTCAGCATCCATAATGCATGAATTATAGCCTTATAACAAGCTACAAATTATGCTTCCATAGTGGATGAAGCAATGACAAACTGTTTGCCACTTTTCCATAAGATTGCTCCTTCAACTAATAGGAATAGATAAACAAACATTGACTTTCTACTATCAACACATCCAAAAAAATGTGAATTTGAATATCCAGTTACTTCTAAATGATCAGACCTTTTATAAGTAAGCATATAATCTTTTGTTCCTTGAAGATATCTTAACACTTTCCCTTCCAATGATCAATACTAGGATTACTTTGATATCTACCCAGCATCACTACTACAAAACTGATGTCAGGTCTAGTATAGGTCTGTAGGTACATCAAATTGCCCACATTAGAAACATATGGAATTATTTCCATTTCTTTACGTTCCACATTATTCCCTGGATATTGTATAAGACTAAATTTATCTCCCTTCTGAATAGGGACTACATCTATTAAGCACTTGTTCATGTTAAAATTTTTAAGAATTTTCTCAATATAGACTTTCTAAAACAATCCTAATAAAGCTTTCGATCTCTTACGAAATATTGAAATTTCAATCACATAAGATGCCTCTCCTAGATCTTTAATTTCAAAACTCTTAAAAAGAAATTATTTAGTCTTATGCAACAAACTCAAGTTATTAGCAGCAAGCAAAATGTCATCAATATACAGAACTAGAAATATAAACATACTTCTAATGATCTTTTGATAAATACACCTATCAACAGTAATTTCCTCAAAATTGAAAGAAGTAATGGTATTATTGAACTTAATATACCATTACCTAGAAGCTTGTTTAAGTCTATATATTGACTTCTACAATTTACACACCATACTTTCTTTACCTTCAATAGAAAAACCTTCAGGTTGATCTATATAAACTTCATCCTCAAGATCCCCATTTAGAAAGGTTGTTTTCACATTCATCTGATGTACCTCTAATTCAAATTGAGCCAATAATGCTAAAATTATTCTCAATAAATATGTCTTTGAGATAGGTGAAAAAGTTTCCTTATAATCAATGTCATCTTTCTGAGTGTAACCTTTAGCAACAAGTCTAACTTTATATTTTTTAACATTGTCATTTGAGTCGCATTTGGTCTTAAATTCCCATTTATAGTCAACTTGTTTAGAACCTTCTAATAAGTCTATAAGATCCCATACATTGTTTTGAGCCACTGATCTTAACTCTTCTTTCACAGCATCAATCCATCTTTTAAACTTATCACTACCTATGGCTCGTTTTCACGAAACAGGATCATTATCAATGCCACAATCAAAATCTGACTCTTGCAAATAAACCAAATAATCATAAAAAATAACCAACCTTCTAACCTTTACAGGTTTATTTAAAGCTATACCAACTAGTTCATTTGTATAAGATAGTGGTAAGTTAGGTTCTTCAAAGGGTGCTTCTTTATTATCCAAATGTCGTTCTTGATTATCTTGATCTTCCAAAACAAGAACAACATTTGTTGTGGTTGTGGGTTTAAGAACATTTATGGGTAACGAACCCTTATTTCTTTAATATTCATAACTTGATTTTCAACACTACCACTAACCTCACCATTCTCTAAAATTTTGGCATTGACTGTTTCAACAATTCTAGAACTATGGTTCAGATAGTAAAAATGTACCATTTGGATTTCTATGGGTAACCAATAAAGTAACCACTAATTATTCAAGAATCCAGTTTTATTTCATGTGGATTATAAATTCATACTTTCGTTGGACATCCTCAATCATACAGGTGTCTTAAAATAGGTTTCCTTCTAGTCTATAATAAGAAAGGAGTTTTAGAAACTACCTAACCAGAAACCTTGTTTAATAAATATATACTAGTTCTAAGCACATACATCCAGAACTTTTGGTTAATAAGGAATTACTCATCTTACTCCCAACCATATCTATTGATGTTCTCTTTCACCTTTCTACCATGCCATTTTGTTGTGGTGTGCTTATCACAGTATACCATGCCCATATGCCATGACTTTCGAGGAACTTAGCAAATGAACCAGGACACTATTCAGATTCATCATACTTTCCATAATACTCACCACCTCTTCGATTTTATATTTTTCACTTTTCTATCTAATTGCCTCTTAACCTCCTTTACAATTAGCTCAATAGTATTTACAGCTTGAGATTTTTCATGCAGCAAATAGATATATCCATACCATGAAAATTGTTTATAAAGGTGATGAAGTATTTTTATCCATTAAAGGATGGGGGTTAAAAGGTCTACAAATGTTGGTGTGTATTATTTAAAGAAGTTGACTGCTTCTCGTGGCTCCTTTCTTATGATGTTTGGTTTACTTTCCCTTTATGCGTTCCACATCTAAGCTAAGATCAGTAAAATCTAGATTCGGTAAAATCTCATTGTAACACCCTACTACCATAGATTACAAACCGGAACACCCTGTGGTCATTCTAGTACATAACCTATAATAATGACATGATAGAGCAAACACGTATCCAACTTATCATGGCATCATTAATTATATATAAAAGTCACCAAATTTTAAAACCAAAATGTATTCCTCATTTCATTTCATAAAACCAAACTTAGATTGTAGCTTTACAAACCATCCGAATATATACAGTATTAAAACTAAGTACATTATATGAGGAATTTTACAAAAACTTTTGTCTAATCCTTCAGTCTCAACTAACCGACCTTTGAGCCATTTCCTCACAAAAGTACAAGAATTAATCTTCTTGTAGTGTCTCCCTTTCACTAGTGTCCTCTCTCGTACCTGAAAAATTAACGTTGCAATTTTTTTATAAGTTTTGCGAACTCATTGACGTAACCATCCTCAATGGTTTACCCAATTCATACCATATAATAACTCATATAAGCAGGTAATTTCACATCTTTTCATTTAAAAAATTGCACCACATATAATTTACTTCACATACCCTTTTTCATACAAATACAAGTCCACATTATAATTCAATCAGTCAAATCCACTCAATAAGTGTATATGCAATGTTCATGTGACCCACTTTCAATTATTATGTTGTTGTGACTGAGTGCCTAAACTGTACTGTATCCATTATGGATACCGGACTCATTGATATTGTCCCTTACCCGTTATAGATATAGGGCTCATTGTACATATCGAGCCTTTGGCTCTATACCACATGTCACAACTATCATTATCTGATCATGCATTCGTGTATGAAATGCGTCACATTCATATTTAAGCATTCATTGTTTTAAACATTCCTATTCGTAATCCTGTTCAAACACATTTACAATCCAATTTCTATTTATCATCGCCTTAGTCTGACATTCAACAAACATGTTGAGAAACATTTATTTCATCAAATTCACATTCAAGGAACACTTCGATATCACATTCATAAATTAGAATCTTCGGATCTTCATGTCTGAAATCAGTAGAAACAATCCACATTCAGAACATAATTTAGACAAATATTAAGTAAGGCCATCTAGGTTACTCACCGTATGCTCTAGATAGCTATTGCCTTGAAGTCCCGGCAATGTCTGGATGGTGGTGCTCATTGTGCTTCTCTATATCATACAATATATACATATAACACCATTTTGCACAATGATACATGTACTCATTTATGCACATATATGTATACAGAATATGTATAATGCATGTTCATGATAATCTCGGGTTCCCTATCATTATTCTTATCACAATATTCATTCATATATCAATACTTAATTGATCAATCCATATTTGTCTAAAAATATACTTTTGGGTCCACTTTGTATGATAAATTCATCAGGAAAGTGATGTAATTTGATAACACTTCCTTTTAGAAAATTTTTCTTCATGTCTTAAGTTTCTAATGATACCAAGATCATACAATTTGATTCAGTATTAGGGAAGTTATAGTTAATATATTACAAACTGATTACATTTGAAATTTTGGCTAGTGTATGATCATGCACTCAAAGTTGTACAACTCATATCTCTCAATTCCAATATCCAAAAATTACAAACTTTATACCAATTGAAAACTAAGAGAATAAAATACAACTTTTGTGAAGACAACCTCGTCTGATTTGGCCTAAATCAATACGATTTATTTTATAACAATAGGATATGATTTCTGTCACAGGTAGTGTTATAGCTTAAGCCAAAACTCAATTTCAAACTAAATTTCAAGACCCTTAAAGACAGAATTCAAATTCAATTTCTTCTTAAAAATTGTATCCAAATGTCTCTAGGTTAATTTAAATTAGAAATCATCTCATTTGAAAATCTACAGATCAAAATATAGCCAAAATATCGAAGCATGATCAGTGAAATCATTCCAGTTAACAATATTCCAGCACACTCACCATTCTCATCCTATATTTGTCACTCAATCTTTTTCGAATGGATTTAGATGTTCATAAATTTTGATGTAGATGAAGAAAAATATGTTATAAGTCTATTGGTTCGAGTCTCATGTCATTTGGATGTCAGGAGAAGAAGTTATAACAAAAAGAACAAAGGATGTTAAGAGAAAACACTACAACTAACATATTCTAGAATTTCTTCTTCACCAATATCACATGCATTTTAGTTCAATTCAAACATTATTCTTATACTAATAAACACACCATAAAGATCAGGTTTGCTACCTACATTTTATGTTTCCAATTTTAGCTCACAGCTTCAGATTATCGAAGCCTCTATTCATGCATGATTCATCATAAACTCTAGGTGAAAACAGATTGTGGACAGCAATATAAAGACCACTTTCAGCTGGTTCTTAACTATTTTATGAAGGATAGATGGCTAGCTTTGATGTAGCAATTAAGCAAAGATTAGATCAAAATGCAAAGAAGAAAGCTTGGAGTGAGTTTTAGTGGAAAACAAGGAAGGAGATGTAGAAAGATCCAACAAAATGTTTGCCACCTAAACATAATGCAATGCAAGATGTCCTTCATTGACACATGTCATTTGGCATGTCTTACATTTTTCCACTAAAAATCCTACCATTTGTCTCTTAGCTATTGGTCCACATGTCACACATTAACTGGTCCATTTGTTACTTTATAATTGGTCCAGTTATTTCTACAGTATTTCTAGTCCAAAAATACTTCAAATTTTCAAAATACCCGAAATATCACCAAAAGTACCAAATCAATTTTAATACACTCCAATTTAATTTTTAAGATAATTAAAATCCACAATTCCTATTTATAAATCAATTTTACCTGAAAAAGTCAATGAATGCATGTACAATCATATTAATGTGCAAAAATCATTATTCTCGTGTATGTATATGCCACATTATGCATAAGCATAAAATACCCTTTCTAATTTCTCATTTGCCTCACTTATACATTATTTGAGCCTTATCATGATTAATAAGATGTTACACTCATTCTTTATCAATCTTTCTAACGTCTCTTTGGATATATGATCCAAACATTGATGCCACAAGTAAGCAGAATGTTAATTCGCCAAACTACGTTTCATTCCAATGTTATGATTAACAATAAATAAGGATTTAAAAAAACATCATTAAGTTTCAATTTATAGAAACCATCCATAAGCATTTCATAACCAATAAAGGAATTATTCTTATACAAATTGAAAAAATCATATTCTCCCTTATAAGTATATCTTCCAGCATCAAGTCTAGAAACAAAAATTAATTTTTTTTAGAAATTGAAGGTACATAGAAAGTGTTCATTAGATCCAAGTGATGCTATGTACCTAATGTCAACTATAAGTCCCTACACCTTTAATTGGGGCCTTCATTCAATTACCTATAAGTAGAAAATTGCTAGTTGGGATTATGGTTTGGATTGTAAGGAATCGCTTATAATATTAGAAACATGAGTAGTGATACCAAAATCAAAACACTAACTTAGAAGGAACTTTAGATAAGTTTAATTCAAAGCATACAGAAACATAATGTATACCTTTCTTTTTGAACTAAGCCTCACGTATTAGGCAATCTTTCTGATAATGTCCTTCTTTCTTACAAAAATGACATTTATCTAACTTTTTTCCCTTCCTTTCATCATCATCAATATATGAAACTTTAGCAGGTTCTTTCTTCTTAAAATGTTTGGCCTTTGGTTTGAGTTTCTTTTCAACTCCTTAACCTACTAGGTTAATAGAACGAACTCATTATTTCCTTAATCTCACTTCCTCCTAAATAAGCTTACTGGACAATTCATCAATATTCCCCTTATCATATAATGTGTTATAATTGATGTGGAACGGTCCATATTCAGTAGGAACTGAGTATATGATAAATTGCACTAAGGAGTCTTTCACAATCATACTTAGTATCTTAAGTCTTGTTGTGATACTAGTCGTATCAAGGACATGTTGTTGTATACTCTTTGACTCATCAAACTTCGTTATCATAAGTTCAATCATAAGTGTCCCTGCAAATGACTTATTGATAGAACGAAGCTTATCTTTCATAAGTTTAAGAAAATCTATAACATTATGATTTTCAGTATTAGGAAGAGTAGACTTAATGTTGCTGACAATTTTAATTCGCATTAAATTCAAGCATAACCTATTAGACCTTGCCTACATCTTACAATATGCCTTTTTAGCCTCTGTACTAATATCATCTAGGTCAATAGGCTTATCTTCTAATAGCGCCAAGTCAAGATCCAAAGCACTTAAATGAAAAGTGACTTGTTTGCTCCATTCAAAAAAATTCACAATAATGAACAAGGTAATAGATGAAGCTTGAGAGTGAAGGCTAATAACTTCAAACATATAAATGTTTACTAATTAACATATTCAGACAGGAAGCATATACATTAAGTATATTGCAGGTTTCCTTTGGGTAAGCATAACAATTCATATCATCATTATTATTAAAATGCTATTTAAACTTTATAAGAAAATTAATTAAACTTCATTAAATACATATAACATCTTTGGATAATTATATATATTTGACAAGAGTATATCAATTTTCTCCGTTATAGTTATAGTAAATTTTGGGTAATGTCCTTAATTTCTATCAACTAATAAATTTTTTATAATAACATTTCATAAAATACACAAATTATATGACCACAAATTCAAAAATTAATTTGCCCACTTCAGTGACTAAGAAATTAGTTTTAATCATACTTTCACACACATACATACATACATATATATATAAGATGAAATTAAAATTTAAAATTTGATTATAGGTCAAAATATCATTAATATGACCAAAATGTAAAAAATCAAAACTTTAAAATCAGTCCATCCATCATAAAAAAGTTCATGACAAAATATAGTAATTTTCTATTAAAAGATTATTTAAAAAAATAGAAGGGGTTGTTAAAAATCTTATCCCCAAGTTTTATGTTCTTGATGTCTAAAAAAGGACCTAGGCTTGGCCTAGAAAATTATCATAAAGCATAATGACAACCGTGTGAATGTTCTCCAAGAAGAGTTGTTGCCCCCACCATTCTTTTATTTTCACTTTACCAAAAATAAGCCTGACGCTTTACCCTTTTCTTTAGGAACCACTTTAATCCAAGCTTTTGAATAGCCAACCCGTTCCAACTCCTTACTTGGAATGTGCAAACCACTTTCTTCTAACGTCTAACCCAATCTTGTTAATCACCTCAATGCCCCTACTTAAGTGACGACCCTGCATAACTAAGCTCGGTAGCTACAACAACAACATTTTATTTTATTTTATTTTAAAAAAAACACAAACACTGTAATACAAATCTCATGAAAAGATTGTATAATTGAAAAGATTATTCTTTATAAACATCATAATTGAAACAATCATCAAATTAATAATCTAAGGATTATTATCTATTCAAAATTTGTGGCTCTGATATCCCATGTAAGTTTTCGCTCTTGATATTCAAACATTAAATATATAGATCATACGTAAATTATAAATCATACGTAAATTATTCATGCCTATTTAAATCTTGAATATAATAATAACTACATAGATGAAGCGAATAAATCACTTACATTAAGTAGAATTTGACATGTTGTAGAGAAAGCTTTCAACAATCATGAACTAGTTTCTCTCTTTTAGTCTTCTTCTATAAGGGATAACTTGATGGGTAGCTAAACACGTTCTTTTAGTATTTGTTTTTGTCTATAATTAATTAAGGTAGAGAGATGACTAGTTTATACACACTTCTCTATTGACATTAAATCTTGTACGTATATTAAGCCCTAAATTAACGATCAGGATTTAAGATATTATTTGTTGGATCGAAAAAGAAAACATCCAAGATTTAGTTAAACAGTAGATTTCAAAACTTTTTTAGAAATGATAATACAGCGGAAGCAAGATAACCATATCAATCCATACATGATACGGTATAAGAATAGTATTTAACATAAGAATAAGACGGTAGAAATATTACTGACTCCTTCGCTACAGATTTAACTCCTCGCTGTGCTATCCTATCCTCGGTAATGTATCTTCTCCAAGGTGATGTATCTTCTTCTTCTTGTTAGTGTTTCCTCTTCTCGATGTTGTATCCTTAACCAATCTGATCTACCACTTGTTCTTCTTGGACAACTTGGTTAACAAGATCCTTTGGTGAGAAAGAAGAAGAAAACTTTGGAGGAGATTTTTCTTAGAAGAAAGAAGCCAAAAATGAGACATTTCTCATGCAAATTTCAACTCACATATGCATGAAAGGAGAGGGAGTCCAAAACTGCAAGAACACCTCTCTTTCACCTTTTCAATTTCGGTTATGCATGAAAAGAAAGAAGAGAAAAGCGTCTAACGCATCACACATTTCTTTAATCAAACATAAAGAAGTCATTAAATGAGACTCTTCTCATTTGTTTTAAGATGGCTATATGAAAAGTCCA
>JAOQMP010000007.1:16560613-16571636 GCA_027563575.1 Erythroxylum pedicellare
GGGAAAAGGTTTTCCACATACTCTTTGGAAGAATGAAGGTTCTTCTTATCCCCAATTGAATCGAGGAAGAACTTAATAAACTCAACTTGAATCTTTTCTAACCCAACTATCCTGTTCCCATTACCCACTACTAAGGAATGTATGTGATTTCTATTTCTGTGTGCAAGGAGCGAGTTAAGGAAAAATTTGGTGTTCTTATCCCGTTCTTTGAGTCATTTAATCTGGGAAGACTATTTAAAGAAAGACTCCTGATCTTTTAGAGCTCTTAGTAACCCGTTTATGGCCTTAGATTCCCTATCAAGCAGAATGGAGGACCTAGGCAAAATTCTCATTTGATCCTGAATGTTGATGAGGGTTGCTTGTTCCACTCTTATATTCACATCCCCTACCTGGATAGAGTTCATCACTTTGAGGGCTTTTTAAACCTGCTTTAGCTTAGAAACTACACAAAACATTGGAGAGCCCTAAACTGGAGAGGATCAAGCTTCCTCTACAATCTGAAGGAAATTGGATTGAGAAGCTAGAAAATTGAAGAATCGGAAAGGAGCAGCTCTCTTCCTCGTATTAGACAAAGCCCTAACCACCACTGGAGAATGATATGAAATGTTACGGTTCTGGATAACACAAAAGGAATTGGGGAACCCAGAGCTCCATACTGAGTTAATAAGGGCTCTATCTAACTTCCTGGCAACAAAGGAATCACCTCTTTGTTTATTGCTCCAAGTAAAACTTGGACCACTTATATTTAAATCAAACACAGAAATGCCCTAAACACATTTTTTAAAATCACTAAGCCCATTCATTATAGAGGGACAGAGGCCGGCTTCAAAAGGAGACAAAATAACATTGAAGTCCCCAGCTACCATCCAAGGATGGTTACATACTGACAGATTGATGGTAGACAGATCAGACCAAAGATTCTTCCTATGGTTAAGATTGTTGGACCCATAAACACAAGTCAGTAAGAAGGAAGAAGAGCAGTTACTAGGGGACATCTCTAAGTGGAGCAGCTGATCACTATTTCTATGAATAGAGCACAAAAACCTATCTGGGTTCCAGGCTATAACTATCCTAGCATTCAAAGCCTGGTTTCCATTGCTGTATGAAAACCTTCTAAAAAACATAGAGGAGCAGACAGAGTTCAAGTAAGAAGGAGACCTAATCATAGATTCTATCAAATATACAAAAGATACAGATAAACTCCTAAGACAAGCTTTTATTGCTAATTGTTTTTTAAGCCTGTTAAGTCCCCTAACATTCCAAAAAACCAGATCCATAGCACACAAAAAACCAAAAACACAACCTACTGTTGTTTCCTCCTAGATTTCCTAGTACTCTTCACTGGAAAAACCCCCTCTTCCCCACCCTTAATACTAGAACTGATAGGGGCCAATTCATAAATAGGAGAGGAAGGAATACCTACCTAAGTTGTAGCAAATGAATTGGAGTCTTCACGGTCTCTACACAATTCTTCTTGCAATTGAGTATCTCGGCTTTGAAGAGATGGACTCCAACACTACTTGCATCTTTATCTCCTTAGATATTCATCTCATTCAAAAGAATCTTCTGTTGTAAATCTTGGCCCTCACATTGCTCATTTCAGATCTCTGCTGGTCTACTTGTCTTGTTACTAAAAGGACCCTGCTCTAAGGTATGTTCCTGCTCCTCTCTCAGCTACTTAGAAGTGGTTAAATTATGTTCTTTTCCCTTCTTCAGTTCTTATTGGAAATCAGTCTCAAACCTTCTCCCTGGAGGAGCCCATTCCTTCTTCAATGTATTCTGCTCAGGTCTCCATTCATACTCAATTCTAATTTCCTTGAAAATTATTTCACCCTCCTCAGAATAAGTAGCCAATTGAAAGGAAGAGGGCCAACTCTTCTGAAAGTCTAACTCCACACATAATCGTGCATACATAATTCTAGACATCGTAGTCGTCTGTGTATCCACTAAAAGGGGGTTGGCCCATTGCACTTGCAATCCTCCCCAATCCTTCGATATTCCAATATTCAACCGGGATATTATGAAACCTAGCCCAAACTGGGGCATACTTGACCTCTTCTTGTTCCCCACCATTCAGAATCCACTTTCGAAGAAACAATGGCTTCCTTTGAATATGCCAAGGTCTCTTTTCTAATACCATGTTCAATCTTACTTCTAAGTCAAACTTAAACAGAAAATTGTTTGGGCTAGTTATGAGGGTTTCTTTTAATCCGAACTCTACTCAGGATTTAGCTAAAGCTCTTTGTATGACTGGAAAAGCTGGTCTTGTGCCTATGGAAAAACCAATTAGAGCTAACTTGAATTATCCAACCCCCTTTTTTGCTATCTTCGGAGGGGGGAAGACATATATCTGGGCCTTCTTGACCTCTGGGGGGTAGTAAGATAAAGATTTATCTGCTGTTGATTCCTCCAGCCCTACTGAAACGATTGCCTTCCAAGTTCTGATGTTCCCTAATTTTTCATTTGCAAGAGACAGGGAGGAAGATTCGGGCACCTTCTCCAAATGCTTTATCACGTCGGGCGCTGGAATAGGGTTGGAGATTTGGGGTTTTTGAAGAAGGTCTTTAGTTACCACGTCGAACGATGGAATAAGGTTGGGGATTTGGGGTTTTGGAAATGGTTCGTTGGTGTGGTTAGGTGTCGATGTGTTTGGGTTGGAATTTTGGTCTTGGGCGCGATTAGGGTTTTTGTGGGAAGGAGGGTCGATGGTTGGCAATGGAGTGAGAGGAGATTGGAGTTGGATTGGGGGTGAAGAAGAAGCCATGAATGTAAAGGGAGATGAACCCACCTGAAATCTCTGCAGTTATGGAGCTCTCGATGCTCTTCTCTCATTCGACGCTCTCGATGCTCATTGCTTATGTATCGATTTCAGTAATGGTTTTTCAAAAGAGTAACACTTTCATTTAGTCAACACTAAATCCGATTATAGAAAAAAATAAAAATAAAAATAAAAACTACTTTTTATAATTTTTATAAATTTTAAAAACTAAAAATAACTAAAAATTAAAATCAAAAACTCAAACAGGTTTTTATTAAATTTGAAAAACAAATAGACAAAAAGCTTCTCCCTTCTCTTCTTTTTTCCCCTTAAATGCTATTTTCATTGAAATTAAATTAAGAGAGCAACAACAAACACCACATTGAATTGAGTTGGTACAGAACTAGGACTAGGAGAACAACATCCACCTCCATCCAAGCATATACAATTTATCAACATGTTAAAATCATAATCAAAAGTTAAAATCAATAAAATAAGATATTTAAAGTTTAAAAAATTAATCGATATTAGATCTTCATAAAATTGGTTAAAGATTAAATAAAATTTAAAAATTTAAAATTATGATTGAAGAAGATTATTCTTAGCTATCAAAATTTTGAAGTTTAATTGAAAAAAGTGATTATTAAATTAATTATTTTTAATTTATAAAAATTGACCGATTATTGATAAATTAATTAGTTTTTAATAATAAGAGTTATTAAAGTAAATCAAATTGAACAGTTAAAAATTAAAGTGAAAAATTGGACGATTCAAAATTTTTATTATTAAATCAGCTGAGCTAATTGTATTTTTAATTCATTTCAATTTATTGATAAAATAAAACTTAAACTTAAGATTTTTCTTTTACTTATTTAAATTTAGTATATTATGTATTGTATAATTACTCAAATGAAAATTGTACAAATAGAAAGAATTATTAAAATAAATCGAACTAAAAAAGAATTATTAAAGTAAATCGAACTAAAAAATTGGACAATTCAAGATTTTTATGATTAAACCGACCGAATCGATTAATTTTTAATTCATTGCAATTTATTGATAAAACAAAACTTAATCTTAACAAATTTCTTTACCTTAGTTAATTTAGTATATTTTGTATTGTATAATTACTCATGAAAAATCACATTATATTGATTTTTTATAAATGCGTCACATGAAAGGAAAGGAGTGACCCTACAAACGGCTATAGGGATAAATTGTATCAATTATGTACCATACAAAAGCAGCAGCAAGCCTCATCAGCTCCTTAGCTTTTGTACCATTCTTATCAAGTGTCTTCGACGGAAAACAAGACAATCTACCGGCACAAGCCCTCTGATCTGATTAGCATCTTCCCGGTCGGATAGATATGTTAGCAAATCTTAAAGTCTTTCACCCCTCACTTAATTTCCATCCTCCATTACCACCAACCAACCTTCCCCATATCCAAACCGCACAATGCTCCAAATTATCCCGCAGAGAGCTAACACTTCTGGGCAAATCTTCATTGCTTGTTTTGCTGACCTCAACAGCAAGAGCTGAAGAAAGTTCCCCAGAGCCCATTAGAACTGATCAGCAGCAACTGAGTGATAGCACTGCAACTTGCTACGATAAAACTCCAACCAAGCGAGCATTCCTCGATGTCTCCATCGATGGAGAACCTGTTGGTCGCATTGTGATTGGGTTGTATGGAGAGGATATCCCAGCCGGAGCTGCAAGGTTTAGTAATCTTGTAAGTGGAGCTGCTGGGATCAGCTACAGAAGAAAAGAGTTCGTAAAAATTATGCCAGGCTACGTGCAGCATGGTGGGGTGAGGTCGTATGGTGTGGATGCTGAACTCGCAAAGCGAACGGGAAGCAATTTGGCAGCTGAAACTCTCGTTGGTGAATGGGAAAGACAGTATGAGAGGTGCCCAGGTACCAAGAACTTAGCCGGAACAGTAAGCTTAATCGTTAGGGACCCCTCAAAACCGCCACCAAAGTTAAAGCTGATTGCGAGGGGAGGGAAGCTTGAGATAGACCAAGAAGAGGTTGGAAGTGACCCTAATGGTACAGAGTTTGTCATATCCACCAAGGACTCCCCAGAACTGGATGCCTCAGCTTTGGTAGTTGGAAGAGTGCTGCAAGGAATGGAGGTTGCCGAGAGGATCGGAGTCGTGAGGACCGTACAAGAGAACACTTCTTCTCCTTATTTCAGGTAGGTCTTTTCTCAGACAACATTGCTCCTATAAAATAAAATGGTAGTAAGCATCGAGGAAAGGCCTGTTAATTTCTTCAAACCTTATTTGATAAAATCTTTAGAACTATCTTCATGGGTTTTCATTCTACTCAGTTGTATTATCAAAACTCATAAAACCTCGCTGAGTTAAATGAAAATCGCTTGAATTAAAACTTTATGGTAATAGTTACCCAGAACCAGCATCCAGTAACAAGCGTTAAATTGTCTGTGAGCAGAGTTGCCAAGCTGATTGGAGACAAGAGAGCTGTTGTTGCAGAAAGAGGGTTTAATCGACCATATTCAAAAGTCGTGGTTACAAATTGTGGGTTGATGGAATAAGCAGTAATGTAGGGTCCCTGGAATATTTTTTGCATCAGAGTACATGACCTACTACTACCAAGGCTCTTTCTCATTTAGGCATCAAATATCTTAAATCAAACAATACAGGGAAATTACAGCTTCACTCATGTTTTAAGCGGCCGAAAATGCACTCCACATCCAATATACTATGATGCAATATCTAGAAGATCTACGAGTCTATCCCAGTGTTTTTACGCGGTGAAAGTCAATACTAAAATGTGGCCTACAAAACTCATGTGCTACTCCTGTGCTTCAGTTTGATCAACAAGTTGGCTTCATCTTTTTGGTAGACGGAGACTTGAACAGCATTCTAACTGAAGTAATGGGATCATCCACCTACCAAGTGACAAAATTGAATACATCAATTCACTTGAGTGAATCAAATACTGCAAAGCTATATGTATGTGTGTGTGTGTGTGTGTTCTTTATGGTAACAGGGGTAAGATCAAGCTGAACAAACAATTTGGTTTCTTGGATTTCATGTCCATGAGCCTCACTTCAGAGTATAATTTCCAGTTATACAGTAAACTGCTCATGTACACAAATATAGACATATAAAGCAGTTTGAGACAAAATCATTTTATGTAAAATACCACGTATAAACTGATATGTGAAGTCCTGAATAAACTTTTTCCACTAAACCCACTGAAGCCTTAAATACTTGCACATTGATGAATCTATACACATTTAATTACTACGGTCTAATTAAGAATTCTACATGGATAAATATATAATCTAACAAAACAACAAAATAATAGAAAGTGAAGTTTCAGATTTTTTGGATAAGATGCATTAAGACATCTCTAAACACATGAAATTTCACCGTTTCAACCATTAAGTCAAAGAATGGCTGATGAATATTCATATATGACACCCCACTCACAAACATGACCTCAAAGGAGAAGGAGTTTGTGGTAAGGTCGGCCCTAGTGGATCCAAATATGAACAAAAATTGCAATAGCTCAAGTTTCTTCATACCTTAATCAAAGAGGTAGAGGATGCATGTGAGTTTATAGAAGAAGAATGAGAATGCTCTTTCAGGCGTAATAAAGCAGATAGCGTCTGTTCCCAACCAGGTGCTCCAGAACTTGTTGTTACAATCCAAGGGCAAAAATGCCTGTGCTGCCTGATTGGATCAAACTCCATTGTATTGTCGAGAGATTGCTGCCTCAGAGCCGTACCTAAGTACAGACAGAATACGGTTGGAAAATTCTTTTATGATTAATTGAGAATTCCACGTAAACCAGAAAATAACATCATTCAGGTGAATTGTGGTCAAATAGACTATTGCTCCAGGTAGGTCATTCAAACATCAACACCAAATTAGTGTTCAACTCATATCAAGATAAATCCACAAAAGTACAGTTGTGTCTGTATATATTTAAAGCAACATTAATTCATAAGGAACAAACAATTATGAACTTATTTAAGATTAGAATAATGAGTGGGATCTTTTCAATGGTCTATGGTTGACATATTCTACAGGTACCAATTCCCCTTCTCATTTTATTTTCATTTTATTTCCCATGTTATCAACCAACAATATGAATGATTAAAAAGAAACCAGAAAGGTAATAGAACTTCAGTAAAATAACAAGTTACAAAGAAATGTATGTATTAATACTTGACTGGCCATACTTTACTTACCTGTACCATCGGCTGCAATTTCACCTCGTATAGGAGTTGTATCTTTTATTCCTTCTGTAAGTTGTTCCTTTTCAACTGATCTATTTCGGATATCAGAAGAAGTTCCATCTTCTTTTGAGTATATGTTCAAACTGACATCTTTTCCAGAGATCTCTGTTTCTGGAATACCAGAAAGGTAAGATGCTATCATCATTAATGCATCATTGTCACTATTTCTCTCATTTGCAACACTGACATTAGTATCCTGGTCTCCAACTGAGGATTCGCTAACTTGAGAACTATCAAAGAACCCTTGTGCTGAGTCAATCCATTCAACAGTCTTTGCATTTTCAAACAAATTGCCACCTTGATCCAAAGTTTGTGCAATACCTGCCATGTTAGGAGCAGGACATTCAATGGCAGAATCTTGTATAGCAGGCTGATCATTACGTTCAATATTCCACTGTCCTTGATCACCTGTTTTACTTTCTAACAGCCCCAGAGCTGCAGGCTCGTAGAATTGGCTGCTTGCATTGGATCCTGCATTTTTCTTTTCCTCTAGTGATAAATTTGTGTTCTCATTACCAGAATACTTAGACTTCCCTGCATTATAGTATTTCCAATCTTTGAATTTGGAGTCCAAAGAAAATCTGGCCCGCAAACTCTGCCCAACAACAGGGAGTGAGATTGTTGCTTTGAAGTCCTGCTTTGTTGGTGGAGGACCACCAGCAATTGTCATGTTTAGATTTGATGGCTGCTCAAAGGAAGATAGAATGCCATTTGAAGCAGAAGTAACACTGCCTGTCCTCCTGTCACTGCCCGAATCTTCTCCAGAATTTATTTTCCTGCTTGCTTCAGCATATCCAACCAATCTAAACAACTCCACAGGCCGTGAAACTGTAGAAAAAGTCCACAATCCAACACTGGCTCCACAAAGTCGGCAATCTAAAACAACAGAGTTAGGATCAGCCTGTGATACACCAGGAGCCCCAGATTCTTCATTTGACTCTGTAGTTTCATTGGATGCAGTATGATGTACACTGATGCTTGAATTATTTCCAGCAGTGACACAATTTGACACACTCAAAATGACAGCATCTTTAACGGTCTGCTTTTTATCATTGCAGTCAACAACATAAGGCAGTGAACGCAGTTCCCAGCCACATAAACTTATAAGTTTCAATGCCTGCGCATGCTTAAAGTCAGTATTACCCTCAACCAAAAATTCAAGGAAAGGAAAGTGCCACTGTTAGTAAATCCAGAATATGGTACACTAACAACAGGATTGACAATAGTGGCAGCACAAATAATGCTTTGTGCTGAGAAGGCAATTTTAAGCATTGCATACTTCGTATCGCGTCTTTTCAAAAAAAAAAAAAAACTTCATATCGCGGAATAATAGGCACGACAAAATTGATCCTAATAAGCAGACCTTGTAATAATTGTCGACAGAATTCATTTCCAATTCACTTCCAAGGGGTTCTGTTTGAAATGTTCTGCTATATTCCACCACTGGAGATTGCATGAGAAATTCTTCTAGTTGTGGACTCTTCATGTATTCAATGGCAGAAGATGAAATGACAGGAAGAGAAAAGAGTCGCAATAGAGCAGAAGAACGTTGCTTGAATTTATCAACAAGCACAGGAGGTGAAATGGGAGGGAACTCTGCCAGCCTTTCCTCACAAGCATTGTCAATCCAAGGGCAGAGCAACTTGTGTCCATTGTCCAGCTTTAAGCTAAATACCAGGGCTGCCTTTTCAACTGAAACAAAGGAAAAACAGAAGCAGTTAAGACACAAACATAATAAGAAGCTGTAAAGTTTAAAGAAAGGGTTTTACATGCCTTGTTGTTGAGTCCAAGATGATGGAGTAGAAAAAAGGAGGCGGGCTCCGCATGTTTCACAGGCTATGATATCCATATCCACATTGATCCATCCCCTCCTTGCACAATTTACAGCACTGGCTACCTAATAACAAGCAAAAACGTTTGAATCTAATAATCATATTTCCCAAAACTATATCTTGTATCTTGGGAATAGGTAAAGTATTCATCTTATTAAATAATCTGACCAGTTCCTATTTGTAACTCTTACAACAATTGTTCATTTGGTTCTCAAGCATCAAAACTCCCCATCTAGGCAGTCAAAAAGAAAAAAGCTATGTGAAGGCAATGAAGATAAATAGCAAAGAAGGATGCATTGCAGTCAAAAAGAAAAAAGCTATGTGAAGGCAATGAAGATAAATAGCAAAGAAGGATGCATTGATAAAAGTAAACGTGGAACCTTGGGCTTAGCAAACCAAGACATGGATTTGAAAGTGGACAACCTCCTCATCAAAGCTCCTCTATCCCACGGTCTACACACAGCACTGTCATCATTACCATCCCTTCTTCTTCTTGTCAATGTCGTTGTTTGTGGCTCTACTAGTGCCAATGCCGACTCTGGATTCGCTCGCTTTATGCCTCTCGATAACTGCAGTCCGGATGAGCTGCCCACCATAATAACAAAAAATCCAATTTAGCAATTGCACGGAAATTTAGAAAAAGAAATAGAGATTACAACTGTAAAAACAAATAAACGTGTTAATGTCAAAAAACATAGAACCGAACAGCTTAAAGAAGAAGAAGAAGGAAGTAAAAGACCTGGAGGGTGGTTGGGATTTGAAAAGCTTATCCATGATGGAGTGAAACCTCTTTTCCGGGTCCTCATCTGCCATCTCCGATTATACAAGTGGTGCTCTGCTCTACCTGGCTATCCAAATTCCAAAACCTTCCGACTAGACTAGACTCGATTCAACCCGACTCGAATGTGAAAGTATGGAACGGATGGACTGATCATTTCTTATACAATGGGGCCTGTTGGGTTGGGTTGAGTTCACGATAAGAATCATTTTGCTTTAATTACATCAAACATGATCTAATATGCTTTTGCTTGTTAAAATACTTTCAGTCAATTATTAGCGGTTATGTAATATTATAATTAAAACATAAATAGTTAGGTAATATGATATTGCCAGTAAATAAAAAGTTCATAAGCTAATCTTTTAGTTAGCCAATTAAAAAAAAACTTATAGTTAAGCTAGTTATTTATTAGTTAGTTTATCAATAACTAACAAGGTGTTGGGTTTATCTGCTATAATAGATAAGGAATGGAATAATTATTCATTAGGAATACAATAGAAGAGGAATATAATGAAATAAATATTTTTTCGTTTGGATTATTCTTAAGAATTTCTAATGATGATATAATGTCAATGTTTGGTTTGAAAATATAAATTTAAAATGAGAAAGGAATAACTAACAAAAAAATCAAAATATTTATTAGTCTCCACTAACTACATAATAATAATAATAATAATTATTATTATTATTATTATAGATAAGTAATTATGTAGATTTCTTAAGAATATTTTTGTCCAACATATCCTTAGTTTTCTTCCCAACCTACTTGGAATAGATAAAAATAGGGATGATAAATTTACTTATTTCCTAAACTTCCCAACCTACTTGGAATAGATAAAAATAAGGGTGATAAATTTACTTATTTCCTAAACTCAAGAAATATGTAAACCCTTCGATTATATATTATGTATATATTTTTTAACAAAACAAGGAAATAGTCTATTACTAAGAATATATCAAAAATGGAATGATGATTTCAGTCAACCAAACACCCCATAATGGTTTTGTCGATTATAAACGCTCATTTGATCCTTTATCCAACCATCTATCTAAATCTTTATGCTGAGATCAGATCTTCTGTTCTGATTAATCAGTTCTAATCTTATTTTATTAAATCTTATCCACATATTTATATAACCCGATTAAGGGGAGCATGGTTGGAACACCCTAAGTGGAATAAGGAGCTCCAACCCCTTATGCTAGGTGAACTTTTATAAAGTTTTAACCTTTTTTTAATTATAAAATGTAAATTTTCTACATTTCAAATTTTTTAAAAGCTTCCGTACACATCAAAATAAACATACACGTCATTCTTATAAACAATTGACTTAACTCGTTTAAGAAATTTCTTAAAATTTATTCTAAAAATTAATAACATTTTTA
>JAOQMP010000007.1:16622466-16633246 GCA_027563575.1 Erythroxylum pedicellare
CCTTTGTGTGAAAATAGATTCAAGGAAATCAGACGGAGGTTAAATATGGTAATGTTGAATGACCATTCATCTAACACGTCATGATCCAGACGATTCTTATAAGAAGAAGATAAAAAGTCATAAGTTTTCAAGTAAATAGTAATGGTAAGTTATAAACGGTAATTTTTCAAGAGTAGGTATAAGAAGGAAATCTTCTCAAGATTCTAAAATACTTTATACTCTAGAATTTTCTTGAAATACTTTGAAACTGACTTGCGTAGTGCTCTCAACCAAGACGATTCAATACTCTATTCTAAGTTTCAAGTTCATTTCATCTCATATTTTTACTTTTAGAGACTAAGAGTGAAATACTTTTGTTTGTTTAGTTTTTATTTGTTACAGATTAAAAATGGAGCAATCACTTATCTATGGGAGACATATTGATTTCAAATCATTGAAGGAAAATCAGATGGACATTGAACCATAGATTGAAGCAGTTGGCTGGAAGAACTTCTTCAAGGTTCGTGAAAAGGTCTATTTGAATGAGATATATGAGTTTTGGAAGAATGCCAAATTGGTAGACAATACCTTAGTATCAATGGTAGATGGTTTGTTGGTTATCGTGACATAAGATACTATCGAAAGGGTCAGTGGGTGTTCTAGTATTGGAGTAAAGCTGTTTAACAATACAATATGGATTACTCAAGGTCATGTAGATAGAATTCACAACAATTGACAACTCTATGGAAGTAGTGATCCTAAAGTTAAGAAGGCGGAAAGTTAAGAAGGCGGAAACCCTTGTTCTGAAGGCTAGGGTTCTACATTCACTGCTTCTTCATTGTGTTCTACCAAGATTAGGCTCGAAGGATCTTGTGACAATGAACGATGAACATTGTTTGTATCACCTACTGAATCATCAACCCATTAATCTCCTGTACTTGATTTTGAAGTACATGATGAAGTCAAAGGGGGATTATAGCTCTTTACCATACGGAATGCCATTAACAAGGATTTTTAAAGAATCGGGAATTCCTCTCGACAGACGTAACAGGGTAAAAATGGATGTGAAGAGTATTATTAATGCCACAACTATTTACAGAATGGGGATTAAGTTTGATGAAAAGGCAGTTATAGGTTCTACACCCGAAGCAAGGTCTGAGGGAGAGCTTATAGTAAGATGAGGCAGAAGTGAACGTGGTACGTCTGCAAGAAGACTGAGAAATCGTCTGATCCACCAATAAAACCTAAGATGATTCTACAGAAAGAGGAAAGCCGAGTTCAACAATCATCGCAACAAGTGTCATTGATAAGAAAAGCAGAGACACTTCAATCAAGCAAATCCAAACAGTCAAGAAGGTCACCAAGATTATTGACCTTACGACAACAAGAATAGAAAAAGAGGAAATCTTTGACTCTTGATGGAGATTCTGAAAAGGAAAAGAAAAGACAACAGCCTACCAGATCAATTGTCTCTATTTTGCAAAGCCAATCAGCAAAATCTTTTGGAGAGATAGAAATTAAAAGGAAGTTGATATTTGATAGGACGAAGTCTCAACAACAACTTTCTTCTAAATTGGCAGAAGAACAAAAAAAAGGTGAAGCCCAGTCAGAAGAAGGTTTCTTCATCTGATGTTCAACATGTTAAGTCAAGAGGACTTCACGATTATTAATTTTGGTGACAATCAAATAATAATAATATTAGAAATAAATGAACTATTTTGATAAGTGTGTTAAGTGTACAGAAAACACAGAAGAAGAGAAAAACACAGAAGAAGTGCAAAACACAGAAGAAGCGAAAAACACAGAAGAAGTGCAAAACACAGAAGAAATGAAAACACAGAAGAAATGAAAACACAGAAGAAGTGAAAAACACAGAAGAAGAGGAAAAGACAGATGATACAAAGATGAAGATACGCTAGCACGTTGGACAGTTAGTCAGTTGGAGTTAGTTACAGAACTCAACTGAATAACAGGTTCTACAAGAATCAAAAAGCAATTATCAAGAATCAAGAAGCAGTTGGAGACTTAGGCTATAAATACTAGTCGTAGTCGAAGACTGAAAAATCTTTGAGCTTTCAAGTGTTTACTTACAATGAAAATTTTTGTATTCAAAAGTACGATACAAGAGAGCAAACTCTACTGTAACAAAAAGCTCACAATATTTTTCTAGTGAGAGAAAGAAAAGGCTAAGAGCCTGGAGAGGCTAAGATAGTAGAAAGAATACTTTAAGAAAGAGACCTGAAGAGGCTCTGGAAGGGAAGAAAGAATACTTGTAATAGTCTTGAAGTATAGTGAAATCTCAGACGAACTCTGAGGACTGGATGTAGCCCATGGTTTGGGGTGAACCATTATAAAAATCGCAGCATCTATCTTCTAATCTTTTACTTTATTTTATTGTTAGACAAGTATATAGAATTTATTTGCAATTTAACTACGTAACTATTTTTGTATAACTTTTGTGGTATTCTTTTAACAAGTTGGAAAAGTTCTTAACAAGAGATATCAAAGTTTTTGTATTCACGAAAAGGATACACAATTTAACCCCCCTTCTTGTGCATCTCGTATATTATACTTGAATTCTATATTAACATGTGATTTACTTCAACTTGAACTTTGGTGCACTTAAAGCTTTAAGAGATAAATACATGCTGGGAGCAATACCTTTCATTAACCACCCATATCATTTATGCGAAGCATGTCCACTTTGCAAGCATTCATGAAGGAGTTTTTTCCCCCAAAAAGGCTATGATAAGAGCATCTGAATACCGATGTGTGTAGACCAATCAAGCCACTATCACTGGGTAAAAATAGATTATTCTTACTTTTCATTGATGATTATAGTATAAAGACTTGGGTTTATTTTTTAATGCACAAATTAGAAGCATTTGGAGCATTTAAGAAGTTCAAGGTACTTGTAGACAATGAAAGTGGATATACAATTAAAGTTTTAAGGTCCGATAGAGGAGGCGAGTTCACATCCAAGGAGTTTTATTATTTTTATAAATTACATTAAATTCATTGTTCTATAACAATCCCAAGATTGCCCTAACAAAATGAAGTAGCCGAGAAGAAGAACATAACTATTCTTAATATGACTCGATGTATATTGAAGGATAAAAATATACCTAAAGAATTTTGGGCAGTTGTTTCTTGTACAATCTATTTGTCAAACCAGTCTCCCACAAGAAATGTCAAATAAAAAACAATGTAGTAGGTATGGAATTGATTGAAACCTAGTGTTGCTCATCTGTGAATTTTTGGAAGCATAGCATATGCTCATGTGTATTAACAAGAAAAATCCAAACTAGAAGATCACAATTTTAAGCATTTATTCATTGGCTATGACCAAAATTCCAATAGCTATCGATTGTACAACCTAAGCACTGGAAGGATTGTTATGAGCAAAGATGTTGTTGAATTTGATGAACAAGCAATATAGGATTGGGAGACACAAGAAGAAAGGACCTATGATTTTTTCTATACTTTGAAGATGAAGAGCAAGAAATCATAACAAATGTTCAAGAAACAACTCTACCTCCTTCTCATAATACACCTCATTCTTCTTCTTCGATGATGCATGGAGACAGTTTAAGTGATGAGGCATAACAAATGAGGAGTATTTATGATATTTATAAAAATATAAAATAAATCACTGATTTTTATGTAAGTAATTTATTTTGTCTTCTTGTGGATAGTCAGCCTTTAAATTTTAGGGAGGTTGTGAAGGATAAAAGAAGGAGATAAGCCATGGAGGAAGAAATTAAGGCAATAGAGAAAAGTAACATTTAGGAATTATCAACTCTTCTTGAGAATCACTAAGCTATTAAAGTCAAAATAGGTATATAAGATAAAAAAGAATGTAAATGGATATGTAGAGAATTATAAATTAAGACTTATTACTAAAGACTACAAGAAAAAGTATGGAGTAGATTATGATAAAGTGTTTGCACTTGTTGCATGATAAAGTGTTTGCACTTGTTGCTCATATGGACACAATTTGTTTACTAATCTCTTTGGCAGCCCAAATGAAGTTGAAGATATATCAACTTGATGGAAACTTAGGTTTTCCAAACGATGATCTTCAGGAAGAGGTCTTTATTGAACAAACAATTGGCTTTACAATCAAAGGTCATGAAAATAAAGTCTTAAGATTGAAAAAGGCACTATAAAGGTTAAAGCAAACACCAATGGAATAAGTACTTGGATTAATAAGTATTTCCAAGATAATGGGTTTATTCGTTGCTCTCATGAATATGATCTTTACATTAAATTATATGAAAATGGAGATATTCAACTCATTGGTCTTTATGTGGATGATCTTATTTTCAACAACAATAACCCAAGATTGTTCCAAGATTTCAATCAAGCTATATCATTGGAGTTTGAGATGACGAACATAAGACTAATGACATACTATTTAGGTTGGAGGTAAAACAAATGAAAGATGGAATTTTTACAAACAAAAAAATTAAAGAAGTTAAAAATGCTCGATTGTAAACCATTGAATACACCTATAGAATATGGAGTAAAACTAACAAAGTTTGATGATGGAGATAAAGAAGATTTCACTATATCCAAAAGCCTTATTGGATGCTCGAGATTCTTCACATATACAAGGTTAGATATTTTATTTGCAGCTGAGGTGGTAAGTCGTATCATGGAAGTATGTACTTGTACTCATAAGAAAGAATCTAAGAGAATTCTCCACTATATCAAAGGTATAATTGATTATGGGTTGCTTTATACATTATCTGTTGATTTTAAGCTTATTGGATTTTATAATAGTGATTTTATAGGAGATGTTGATGATAGACAAAGCACAACTAGTTTCATATTTTCTTATAGAGAATGAATTTTAAAGAACAAAGTGGAGCTTAAGCATGTGAAAACTAATGATCAAGTTGTAGATATTTTTACGAAATCACTTAAATTTCAAATTTAGTACCACCTGAGAACAAGATTTAGAGTACAGAAGAAATTTTCTAATTGAGGGCAAGTCTTGAAAGTTAATCTAAAATTATGTCTAGAGTAAATTATCAAAATCCTAGATAAATGTCTATTCAAGTTAATTCTCAGGTGTTTAATTATGTTCATGTATTGGTTATATAATTAAATATGGTTCATGTATAGTTTATTTGGGTTCATTAATAGGATTATATACTTAGATTGTAAAGGTCATCTTTAATACCTATAGATACCTCCTTGTACCCGAGATAAAATCAATTAAGTAAAATACAACCTCTTTCTTTTAAACAATCCTCTCTTCTTTAAATCTTCCTCTCCTCTTAATTGACTCATCTAAAAGTTACTTAGCTAATAGAAGGTATTGTAGTGGGGTTAGTACTTGGGTGTTTTCAGTGATCATTATATTAACTTTCAACCTATTACAATATGATTTATTTTTATGAATATTCAAAAGTCTAATAGTTATAAACTTGCATGTTTGTTTTTTATTATTTAATGTTCCTAATCCTACCAGCTATGAACTTGCATGTTTGTCTTTTATTGTTTGAAGTTTCTAATCTAACTCTAACGTTGAAATAAATAGGAAAGCATGCTAAAACCTTCTTGGCCCTGTATCATCTCTATCCATATTTAATGTTCTCATTTTTAGAATATGTAAATAAGCACTTGGTTACTTGACTTTATTGCAAGTAAGTATATAAAAGTGGGACCTTATTGTACTAAAATCTACAATCCATCAGAGTGTATTGGTTTTATATTAGACTTTACATTTGTGCGTTAGGACTCAAGAAGACAAGAAAGTCAATCCTTATTAACCAAATCTTTCCTGAAACTAAATATGAAAATTTACTTTAAGAAGAAGCAAAAGAAAGGAACAAAATGAGGAAATGGAAGAGAGAAGAGAAGACGGCAAAAGCAGATACTAAAAACAGTTATGTAGAAGGGCTTAATGCATTATCAGTTAAAGGTCGAGTGTTGAGTGACATGCGAGCATTGTCAGACAAAGATAACATCCTAAAAAAAGATACTTATCATGAGAACTTCCTCATTTGTCTACCACAGCAAAGGAACATTCATGGAAGCATTTTTGGAGGATTCTTGATTGCAAGGCATTTGAATTGACTTTCTTAAATACTTATGCTTTAGCTAGTGTGCCATTGCGGTTTGTTGAAGTTGATTATATTCATTTCCTTAAGCCTGTATGAGCTAAAATTTATTGAGTTCGGCTCTTGCATCTAAATGCCATATAATTACATTTACAATAGTATAATTACATGTTATCTTGCTATGCAATCTTAACAAGAATCGAACAAATTCCACTTCACATTCATTGTCCAGCTTGAACATGCATAGAGTGAGGATTCCCAAGGTTGTCCCAACTACAGAAGACAAAGCTCGAAGAGTGCTTGAGCTTATGGATGCGAAAACTTGGCAGATGATTGAACCTTTGAGAATAAGACAAGAAGTGGAAGAGATAGAAAACCTAACTAAATCTATAAGTTTTGTGAAGCTATAGTTGTGGGAAGTATTAAGGAGAGAGAAGAAAAAATTAAGTTTTTTTTTCATAATTTTTATTTAAAATTTATATTTTGCTAATGTAAAAAATAAAATTCACATGTTTTTCACATGACAAAGATGACAAGTGATGTGACATGTTACATGAGTAATGTTATTGGAAATATTTTTTTTAGTACAAGGGAAAGAAAAACAAAAAGCAACTATCACGAGAGGCGTGGAGATGCCACTCCGTGCACGTCACGGTAAAGGAGCTCTCGAAGAAACTCCAGTGGATCCTGGATGCAGTACAGTCCCGGGCTTAAAACTCGAGCAAAAGCTGCCAACCTATCAGCACATTGGTTGGCCTCGCGAAAGACATGAGTCAGCTGGACCTCCCAGTCACGTTGCAGTAGGCTCCGGATACCTGCAATCAAAGAAAATTCTGCCGTTAGTGGGACCTGGGAGGTAGAGAGGATATTAATGACCTTGAGTGAATTTGTTTCGACGGCTATCCGTCTGAAGCATTGGTCCCACGCCAACTGGAGACCTGTGTAGATGCCCCAACATTCTGCAGTGAAGGGCGATCCCGTGCCAAGAGTGTGTTGAAACCCCCCAAGCTAGCGTCCATGGCTATCTCGAAATAATCCACCTGCTGTGGTGGAAACAGCATCAACGGTGAACGCTCCATCCACATTTAATTTCACCCACCCCTCCTGCGGTTTGGTCCAGCTCACAAAACTACCCACATCCAAGCCCTGGGTTGGAAAGACCTGCTTTTCCAACGTGCGACCCTGACCAATCCATTCCACGTAGTCCCAAACAATCCGTGTACCGTCCTCTGGCCATTCAAACTTGCTTTCGAATAGATTGCTGTTCTGCCACTTCCATAAGGCCCAAACCGCAACGCCATAGATGAGGCCCCCGGAGACCTGGTGGATCGACGTGTGGGAGCGAAGGTTCGACACCAACCAGGTCCGCTCATCCTGTTAGAAGAAGGTCGGGTTAACCACGCCCCGGGGGAATTTCTGCCAAAACGTGCGAACGCATGGGCAGTCCCGAACAGCATGGATGGTGGACTCTTCCTGGCCACAGAAAGGGCAACCACTGTCCATAGCGATATGGCGTATAACTCTCTGCTGATTAGTCATGAGCTTTCGTTGTGCCAATAGCCACAGATAATAGCGAATTCGTTGGAGTCCAGGCCAAGTCCAGATAACCTTCCACTGCCTGTGATCAGTGTCCCTGTAAGGGCCTTCCTGAAGATCATACGCGGAAGCCACAGTGAATCCCCCATAGGGGTTAGGTCCCCAGGCCAGTGCATCCTCCCCTTAGCCCTCTGAAGAAGGAGTGAGGGAAGCAATTGCCATGCAGGCTGCAGATGGCAGGTAGTGCTGAAACGCTTGCCAAAGACAGTAGCTGGCAGGACCCACATAGGTCGCGACCATGTCTACCAAACGGTGATCCAGGATGGGCATTGTTGCCACATGGATAGGGGGCCCTAACCGGGCGCCCAACTGTCTTGCCAGAATAAAATATGCCTTCTAGAACCCAGCGTCCAAGTGCTCCCCTGACGAACTAAAGGCCAGATCGCCGAAATGCCCCTCCAGACGAGCGAGGCCCCTGGCCTCGCTATTTGTTGGGGTATCTGGTAGGACTCCAACCTGTACTTCGCTTTAAGGACCTGAACCGAAAGGGCCGTTGGTTGGGTCAGAAGTTCCCAGCCCAGTTTGGCAAGCAGGGTATCATTGGTGGGACGGATCCGCTTGAGCCCGAGGCCCCCCGCAGCTTTGGGTTGGCAGACAGACTCCCAGTTCACAAGATGCATTTTTCGCTGCGATGGTATATTAATGCTGGATTAAATTTACAAAAAATTACAACAAAAAATTAAAATTTTGAATATTTTATTGTCACTTTTTAAATTTTAGATTAGAATTATATAATTTAAGATTTTATAATGAACCTAAAAAATTAAAAAAAAAATGAATGGAAGCAGATTACGTGCACACAGTGAGCTGTGCTTGTAGCTAGGTAACGTAAGACGAGAGGATGATTTAACTCCAGCAAAGTTAAAGTAGAACGTTGTTAAGTCAACGCCCAGTGGCAACTTGGAGGGCCTAATCAAATTCCCAGAAGCGAAGAGTCATATATAGTAGCCTTTAAGAAAGTGGAAGTCCAACGATGGACTCAGTTGGCAACTTGGAACAATGTTGCGCGAGGTGCGACTGACCCAGTCTCTTGATGTCTCATCGTGTTTTCATAGCACAAACATTTCGCTGGTCTATTCTATTTGTTTATTCAAATGGAAGCCTTGTTTGTTTGAATTCTTTCATTTGAATTGACCGACCTGCGTTTTATGGTGAAGATCCATTAAAACACATATAGAATAAAACGAGTTAGTCCAATTGTGCTCATGACTAGGACTTACATATATTTGCATAAATATCAATTATTATTTTTAATAATTTGTAATGAAATTCCTTATTCATAAAATTTTGAGTGTATCTATAGACGTAAATATTTTTTTGAAAGCGTTAACCATTGTTGATAGCTTTGTATGGTAAAGAAAATTTCTCCTCTCAAAAGAAGACTCGAAAAGCTTTCGACCAAGTAGACGAATCCTGAATAATAAAGTTTGAATATTTTTTGGTAACTGCGGATATGATCCTTTTGGAAAGGGTTAAAAGATGATGACGCCAAAACTTGACAAGGGACGAAGGGGGAAAACTTACAGGGATAAATGAAAATTAACTAAGAATGTGCTAATCAATTTTTATGATTTAACTTATTTTTTAATTTTTAAACAAATCTTATAATTTATTAAATTGTCATACATATCATTTCCATTAATTTGACGGTCAATATTTCGAATAGAATTAATATAAATATGTTTTTTAATGTCAAAATTTTCTTACAGTCGGTTTCCAGAGGTCAATGTGAAGAGAAAGGAAGTGCATTCACCGGAAGGTCTTATTGATTATAGACGGTCTTATACTGATATTTGAAAAGTCAGGTCGTATTGAAAATCAAACCCAATATTTATCATCTACAAAATAGTTTCAATTGTATGACTTTTGAAGAGCGGAAACAACACGCTTCAAAGACTTCTATAAAGAAAGATTGAGGTCAATGGGTTGCTATTCTAATTAATGTTTCGGCCTCAACTTGATTGAATAGACATTTACTCCAAACAAGTTTGAAGCGCCAATATTCTAAAGCTTTTAATGCCAAAAGGTTATCAAATCGTACTAGCATCAGTATTGAATTTTGTCTTTGTACTAGGTAATACCAAAAAAAAACATTTTAAGTAATTTTTAAATTTTTAAATTTTTTTTAATTTTTTTAAAATTGTAAAATATTCTGTTAATATATAATTATACATTGATCATATCTCCGAAAATCATAATAATAGAAAATTGAAATAACAATAATCTATTTATTTATTAATATTATTTTCAATTATTTCATATATAAGTAACCACAATTAATATGAAAAATATCACTTAATCATCATATAAATTAAAAATTAAGGACAATATAAACATACATTAAATATAAGTGGAATTAAAAGAATAGGAGAAATAAAAACCTGGAACTTCCTTCAATCGGATACGGGATACTCGCAATAACTACTTTGACTCCAATTCTTATTTGATACAAAATCCTTATCATTAAGAGAAGCCTCATTATCACCATCATTTAAATTCATTGCACAAAATAAAATGCCAATACTTTCCTGTCTAAGATTATTTTCTTAGACACTCTCAATTATCAAATTCGATTCCTTAAAAATTCAATCCTTCCAAAGATCGATATGGTCAAGGCAAACTAGATCTACTAGATCTATAGAACTACCTGTTCTATTAAGAATCTTAGTAAAAAGTAAAATAAAATTATTAAGAAATTACAAAAAAATATATCCAACTTAATAATGATAGCAACGTAACTTTTTCGATGTTTTAAATTGTATCAAATAAAGATCAAATCGTTTAAAATTTTACGCTCCAATCTATTCCTTTTTTTGAATGGATGGATTCAAATGTGCTCCAATTTCTTTTTATGCCATATTGCACTCACAAGTTGATTTAGAATTCAAATTGCAAATCTTTGAAATTATGGAACACTTTCAAATTGGTCCCACCAAGTAACTGTAAGACAATAAAAGTAAAATTATAAACAAAATAAAGTGATAATTAATTTTCAAAAAGTAATAAAAGTGAAAAAAGTATGTACCTAGATTAAGTTTATCTCTTTGAAGAATAACAATTAACATCCTGAAATCACTAAAAACATCCTTATAAATCTCCATTTGTGAGCTTAAGAGATCTTGCAGCATTTCATA
>JAOQMP010000007.1:16685573-16697054 GCA_027563575.1 Erythroxylum pedicellare
ATGTTTTCGCAAGCGTTGGATTCCGGACTCAAGCGGGATCCAACATTCATGGTATCAGAGTAAGAAGATGAATCGGTGTCGTTTAAGGAATTTCCATAAGTTTAAGTTTACGTTAATGATCCGAGGTTAGGTTCCGGAAATGGTACCCAACAATAATTAAGGTATAATTTAGGTATAATCAAGGGACTATTATGATGTTGTTAGAATTTGGAAAAAATTGAAGGAAATGGATGGTGAACTTTCTATTCACCCATCCCATAATCGTGAAAGTTGCATAAGCTCCTTCCCACGATCGTGGGCAACGCATTAAAGTGAGAAACTTTCTGTTTTATCTTTTTATGATCATGGAAAGGTATCGCAGAATCATGGGAAATGCTCTGAAATGAAAAATTATGTTTTGTGGGATTGTTTAACTAACTAATGATAAGCTACTTTACCTTAGTGTATTTGGACTTGATTGAGACTTAAAATGAACCTAGATTATTGTTGGAATAATTAGTTAAGGGCTTGATAAGTTTAGGTTGTTAATTGAGGTTATAACTTAAGGAATGGATTGTTTGAGATCAATGTATCTAAATCTGAAATTTTGAGTTGTTAAAGGAATGAAGGTGTTCTTATGGATACAAATGTGATCCAATGGAAGTGAGAGACGTGAATTAGTTATGAATGGGTGAGAATTAGGAAATTGTGTGAATATATAATGCTAGAAAAGGATTAGTGAATGAATTATTAATGAATCTAGAGTAATGAAGTTTTCTTAAGGCATAAACCTAATTACAAATAGGATGCATACAAGTTATGATGAATGAATGAGCAAGATTTATGAATAAGATTACATAACCCAGATAGTCAATTAAGCATGCATTGAACATAACATATATACATGTGTATGATTGAGTACTTATTTGATTAAACAAGTTAGTAATATGTAAATATCTGTGTATTGTATGATATAGAAACAAAAATTGATTGACAACATCCAAACATTGCCAGATCGTTAAGGCAATAGCTAATCTGGAGCATATTGTGAGTAACCTAGATGTGCAATCTTAATTATATATGTGTTTCTATTTGAATTGTCTTGAATAATCTTTCTATGTATTTTGAACTCATATTGATTTTGTGATATTGATAATTCCAGACATTGATTTTCTAAGGAGTTCAATATTCCAGAATGTATTGGAAGTGCTATTTACTTGTATGTGAATGTGGGAAATGAGTGCTTAACTAAATGTTGAATGCCAGACTTCAATCCGATGAATGCGATAAATGCTTATGTACACTGAATGAAAGTTATTGATGGCATATTATGTGATTTGATGCATTTCATAATATTGATATGTATGATCAAACAAAGGAGTTGTGACTGAAGTGATCAGTGTGGAAAGGACCTTAAAGCTCATAAACGTGTCCAAAGAATCGTAGAGCCTGAAATAAGCCTAGTATCTACAACAGATTTAGGACAGTTAAATTGGCATTTGGTCACAACAAAATAAAAAGAAAGTGTAGTCATATGTGTATTTGCATTTATATTTATATTTATACATATATATATATATAATTTATGTGTCATGTGGATAGATATGAAGAATTTTTAAATTGTGTTGAAATAACAATATGAAATGTTTGTGTACATGTTGAAATGAATGATTGGATTATTTAAGATGACTAAATGAAATGTTTGTGTTTATAATATGTTGGTTGAAATGTGAGATAACTATATCGTGATTTGGTATCTAAACTAAATGATGTGATAAATGAGAATTGGTTTTGAATAATATGATATGTTAGAGAATTTGGATTATATCTTTGTGACATTATGCCCTCACTTGAGTGAACACATCGATGATGGTTCACTCACTGAGTTCATAAACTCATCAAAGTTGCAACCTTGATTTTCAGGTACTGGGGTGACTTAGCCTTTAAGACAATCTAGTAGCAGCCTAGTATTGTCCGTTTTGGAACCAAGAATGGCTCAAAGGATTGGTTAGCTGATTTTGAAGCATCTAGATAGATTATTTTAGTCTAGTACCTAGTTTTATGCTATACGCATTGTATAAAGTTGTGAACTTTAACATGTTATGTATTGTATAAACATGAATTATGAGTGTAATGAATTTTTATATTTGTGAATCAAATGCATAGAATCTCATATGTGTTTGGTAATGTAAACACATGGATTATAGAATGTAATAACAATGTCAGTATGAGGAAACCTAGTTCTTCGAAATGTTTATGTTTTATATGATGCTATGATAAGTCGATGTGACTGCTCTAACATGCCACTTCTGAGGATATGCACTCGAACATTCTCTAGAATGTCGGTATATGCTCTATAGTATTGGGATGTTACATTGTTAATGGATAGAAATATCATATAGATAGTGGGGTTTGCATACATAGAGAACTTATGAATTACTATGGTAAAATTGTTAGGATACTTGAAATTGAGTACCCTTCATTGCCAATAAAGTGGATTATGATATTTAGTGTGACTGGTTTGATCCAACTCCTAATGTTGGTACAAAGTGCATAACCGACATAATCTAGTTGAAATCAACGATCAAAGAAGATTTAGACAATTTGAACCTTTCATGTTAGCGATGCAAGTGATGCAAGTGTATTGTGTCCCTTTTCCCAGATTACGATGAGATAAGTCAGACTGGTTGGCCATTTGCAAAGTTAAACCTAGAGGTGTTTTTGAATCACATAGAAAAGGAGAACAAAGAATTGAAAATGAAGCATTTCATGAAGATGTTTATGAAATAAATGCATCTGTTATGTATGACGAGAATGAACCTTTGAACAATCCAAATAATGAATATGTTGAAATTTCATCTAGGGTGGATGAGGAGGGCGAGAGATCTAAAGAGGAGCATGGCTTTGATTCTAATTCTTTAGAAAAACAAGAAGATGATTTTGATTTGCAATTAAGTGTTGACAGTGATTAATTTATGATTGTAATAGATTATTATATTCGATAAATTAATTATTTAAATCAAAATATATTATTATATATTAAATTGAAATTGTTATATTAATGGAATATTCAACAAAATATGAATTTTAGGTTAAAATGCCACTAAAGAGAAAACAAGATATGATGCGACCAAGGTTCAGACCACAATTTGGAGCCATTTACTTTCTAGCTAAAGCATCACATTTTGCAGCTGCAACAAAATCAGATGTTATACCTCCATCTACTACACATGCAAATGCCACATCGCCTTTCATACTTGCTGTTACACCATCTGACAAATTTACACCACCCACCACCCCTATACCGAGAAAGATATCAGGGGTAAACATTGTGGATGAAGGAGGCGACCTCCAGCCTGGAGTTGAGAGAGTTGATGAAAGAACTTACATCACAATTGTTAACAATCTGTAAGTGAAAATACATGATACACTATATGATTGTAATTAAGTTACAGCTTTAACTTTAAAAATTGTATAAAATTGTTTCTATATTAGGTTCATTCTGTCTAAAACCGTGCTTAAGAAACATGACATCCAAGTTCAAGGAGAAGATTGATCTTGATGGTTTTATATGGAAGATTATCTCTTTGGTAACAAAGGATTTTTATTATCAAGAGTTTGAGGTTCAAAATTGTTGATTTTTAATTAATTTTTATACGTTAATTAGATAAATATTGGAGGTTATAAACACTTATTGTATGTTTTTTCTTGTTCAGAAAGATTATTTTTGAGATTCTAAATTTGATGCAGTTATTTAAATGTATGGAGTCATTGGCATAAGTATTAGACATTGCTCGAGGCAATGTCTATTTTAGAGCATAATTCTACCAACAGACGTAGAGGACCAGGGGGAGAGTCTTCTCGTACACACTGGAGGATCTATTACCTACCACGAGTATGTAGTGAGACTTGTATCTACACTTTACACTTATATTTTTTATTTTTTTCCTTTAATGTAATTCAATTTCATTTAATGTGTGAATTTTGGAATGAAAATATATGTATTATGGAGAATGATAATGTTATAAATGTCTGTGTCATATATGGCCATATTGTTGAGTTATTTTCTTTGATCAACAAGAGTTAAATATCATAAAAATAGAGAAAATTCTTCTAAATTTTTGTAAATTATAGTTCACTTATAACATTTTATTCTAATGAAGGAAAAGTCTGTAGACAGGAAGCCTATACCTTATCAACTTTTTTTACACACTTACACTAAGAAGCATGACAGTGTGACCTTTGTCAACACTAGATGTAAACACAGGTTACTTGCAATCCTCCACATCCGATATAACTATAAGGTTCCAATTATGCATCTCATATCAAATATAAGTAGGAAAAATAAAACAGAACCTCAAAAACCAGATCTATTCATGCATATAGATATAGAAAACAAAAACGTGAAATATAAGATGTTTATATACCTTTCCAACAATCTCCTTTATTCTTTAATCTTCTCCGTGTTGGGTTATCATAAAACTCAACGATCAACATAGACCTTCTTTAATGAACATATACATGAAGATAGAAGGATGAAACCTCACTACGAGATTGCTAGAATTCTTTCTTTTTGCTAGCAAAGACAATAACTCTTGTGAGAGTTAGAGAGAAAAGAGTGTGTGTGTAAGAAAGAACCTTTCTTTTTTCCTTTGTGTCTTACACAAGATGCATGAAAGTCATCTCTATTTTTTTCACCATTTATCCTTCCATAACCCCCATCACTGATGGAGAGTTATGGGAAGTTAATGGTCATGAATAGCATGCATTAATCAAAGTTATGGGAAGTTAATGACTATGAATAGCATGCATAATAGAAGTTTTGGGAAGTTAATAACCAAACTGGCAACCAACAATACTTGTTTATAATCCATTCCATGCAATGTGTTCTACTAGAATCACATCGCTATACAATCCCAAAATACCCTCTTATATCTTGAATCCCCATTTATGACCAATTTACTCATCCTTCGAATCTCTTATGTGTGTGACCTATTAGGTTCTCGGTTATGTTGGCCCACTTTAATTAACACTTAATTCAAGTAAGTCAAGTGTGACACCCTACTATCATAGAGCATATACCCGAACATCTAGAGGACATTTAAGAACATACCCTATGAGAATGACATGTTAGAGCAAACATATCAACTTATTATGGCATGATAAAGAACATAGGTATTTTAAGTTTCAAATCATCTCATTACATTAAAAAAACATAATTTACGTTGTCGTTACATTACAGACCAACCATATATTCACAATACAAGAACCATCTGCGTTCACACTGTTTATACAAAACATTCTATATGAGATGAAAAGCTATACAAAAGCACCATATCTAAATTCCTCAAATGACAGCTGATCAGACCTTTAAGCCATTTCTTGTTCCCAAAATGAATAACATTATATTTCAACTAGATTTCTTTAGAAGATAAGTCTCCTCTTAGTATATACGAATCAATGTTGCAATTTTGATGAGTTTTGTGAACTCAGTGAGTGAACCATCATCGATGTGCTCACTCAAATAGAACATAAACATCTCATGTATTTAAACACAGCTTAATCAGTATAACACCTTATCTAAATTCAAATCCCATATATATCCCATTACTCATCATCTTTTAACAAGCAACATATGAATACATAGAATTCATATAGTCATTTTAGAACAATCCAATCATTTATCTCAATTCTTTACACATCATTATAATAACACAATTGAACATTTATTTGTAAACAATTTCATGAACACATGTAAAAATATAGATGCAAATGTATTGTGGATACTGAGCACCTATTTAACTTTGTTGTGACTAAGCGCCTATTTAACTATCACACATCTATTATGGATACTAGGTTCATTTCAGATACTGTCAGTACCCATTGTGGATACTAGGCTGATTAAACGTTGAGCCTATGGCTCTTTATGCACATTCTAAGCTTTAAGCTCTTTTTACGTTTGTCACTCCGGTTATAACCCCTTATCTAGTCATGTATATTCATGTGGTGGTTCACATAATATGTTATAAATCACTTTCATTCGATATATATAGTCAGTTATCATAATCATTGGATCTAAATCTGACCTTCAACATTTAGTTGAGTAGACATTTTCCCAATTCACAGACAATTAGTAAAAACTTACAATACATTCCCAAATATCAAGATCCTCGGACAATTGATGGTCCAAAATTATCATAATCATATCAGTAACAGTTCAATATCTAACAGTTGATTAAAAACAATTCAATTATGATTAATAAACATCTAGGTTAACTCACAGTAAGCTCCAGATAGCTATTACCTTGATGACCTGGCAATGTCTGGATGATGTTAGTTAATTTGTGCTTTTATATCATGCAATACACATATATGTACACACTATTAACTTGTTTAATCAAATAAGTACTCAATCATACACATGTATGTGTGTTATGTTTAATACATGCTCAATTGATTATCCCAGGTATGTAACCTTATTCACAAATCTTGCTCATTCATTCATTATAGATTGTATATAACTAGTTTTCCATTAGTTTATGCTTTAGGTAAGTTTGAATACCTTAAATTCATCAATCATACATTCATCAATTCTTTCAAAGCATTAAATATTCACACAATTTCCCAATTCTCATTCAATCACATCTAATTCATTTCTTATATCCTGTGAATCATATTTGCATTCACATAAACATCTTTATACCATTAACAAGTCTTACTTCTCAAATTAATATACATTGACATCAATCATTCCATTTCTTAATTTAAAACCTCCTTTAATAACTTAAACTTATCAAACACTTAATCACTTAATGAAGAAACTTTCTAGATTCATTTCAACCTCAATCAAGTCTAATTACACTAATATAAAGTGTCTTAACCTTATATAGTCTAACAATCACCTAAAAACAACCTTTTTTTCTTCCAAAGTACTTCCCAAAACCATGGGAAGAAGCCTTATAAATCCCATGATCGTGGGATGAGTGAACTAAAGGTTCACTCACCCATAACTTCATTTTACTTCCAATTTTTACTCTTTCATGCTCCTTCCAACTTGCCTTCACCAAAGTCCATCAATTTCATTTTAATTCTATCTTATTCAAGCTTAATCCCTTATTAAATTCATGTCCAAATCCAATTCAAAAATCATTTATTAGGCAACTCACAAATCATGATCTTCTATACATTAAAACCAAAATAGAATATGTCATTCATTTGATCATACATGTAGTCCTAGTTCTTTCCTATTTCAAGATCACTATATTAGCACCTTTCTTTATCATCCATTCACCTTACTTATACTTAAAATTTTAATTTAATTTATTTATATAGACAACCTAGAGCATGCGGTTCACACATCAAGAAAACAACATAACATATCCAAATTCTTCCATCAAATTCCAGCACAATCTCTTCATCAACATAACATGCAATCTATCCCCAATTCAAAAAACATAACATTTCTACTAAAACAAGCCATAAAGAACAATCTTTTACTTGCTTATTTAGGTCCAATTCCAGCTAAATTCCTCAGGTCAACTTTGCCTTATATGCATGCTAGATTCATCACATATTCAAGCTAACAATAGGATGATTTTCAGCTAGGATAAGAGATAACAATAATTTGATTCTTTAACTATCTTATGAAGGATGAAAGTTTTGATTATTGATGTAGCAATTGGATATAAACATGGAAAAACACAAGGATGTAAAGGTTAAGAGGATTTCAGTGGTGTGTGAGAAGAAGAAAAAAGAAAAATGAATATAGCTGGGATTACTTTTGCAGGAACTTAACACCTAACGTGTTAGGTATCACTAACTTAATTTGACATATTTCCATAGGCATGTTCTCCGTTTATCAAGTATATATGCTGCCATATGTCACTTAATTACTTAGCCCATTTGTCACACAACCATTGTTTCCATTTGTCAATTAATAACTTGTGTCAAATGTCTCTCATTCATCTATGCCAAATGTCACTTATTTATAGAGATAAGTACGGTACCTAGAATTAGATACAATGGTATAGAGATAAGTGTGGTACCTAGAATTAGATCGATGATAAACTTAGTTTCCCTTACTGGTAGCAAACCAGATAAGTCTTATGGAAACATGTTTGGAAATTCCTCTTAATTAGAAAATCTTCTAACTTCTCTTCATTCACATCGGTGTCCATAACGTGTTCCAAGAAGGCTTCACACCCTTTTCTCATTATCCTATCGGCTAGTAAAGTTGAAACAATTCTTGGTGATGATGTTCTTCAATCCCCTCTAAAAGTCACCTTCCACCCTTGCCAAGATCAAATTCTACCTCTTTAAGGCTACAATATAATTTTGCATGATATTTTTCCATAGCATCCATTCCCAAAGCTCACAATCTCTATATGCTTGAATTATTATCACCTTGCTCCCTAAAGGAGTACTAACAATTAATGGACTATCCAGTGGCACCAAATCAACACCATGCAATGTCATGCTTGTAGAAACAAAAGAGTGCATGAAACTAGAATCAATCAGTAAATATACTTCTAAATTAAATAACTAAGCCATACCTGTAACAACTTCAGGTGCGACTGCAACTTCCTCTTTGGTAATAGAAAACACTATTGCTTGTGCCTGACCCCTTGGCCTTATTGGAGGAATAACCTTCCTTATCACTCCAGAATTTCCCACTTTAGTGACTGGCCTGGTTACTAATGTTTTAGCTCTCGTTGGGGCTTGCAATTATGACCCATCTTGCCTTGGTTCTTGGGGACATTCCCTGACCATGTTTCCCTTCTCTTCACATCAAAAACATACTCCAAGTAACTTGAACCACTCTCCTTTATGAAACTTCACACAATGTTCACATTGACGGTTCATGTACCAACTCCCCTCCATCATTCTATTGCCTCCCACAATTGAGTCTTGCACTGAAACTACCTTTGCTTGCTTGTTCTTAGTAGGTCCACTACTTTCCACTTCACCCTGTGTGTGGAAATTACTCATACTCCTCTCAGGCGATGGGGCACTCATTCCCTTCATGGAAGAATGTTCCCAATTTTTCCTCTTCCTATTTACTTCATACTTTATGTTCTCCAGTTTCTCAGCTTGGGGTGCAGCGTCTACCAATAACTGGTATTCATAAAAGCTGTGGATCAATACTTTCTCCTCGATCCCCAAGTGAAGTCCTCCCCCAAATTTACGACACTTATCCTCCTCATTCGTAACAACGTTGGCCACATATCGTAAAAGTTGGGTGAACTTCAACTCATATTCACTTACACTCATGTCCCTCTGTGTGAGATTAAGGAATTCTCTGGCCTTCTCTTGGACATAAACTCTTAAGAAGTACTTCTTCCTAAACACTTCCAAAAAGTTTCTCCAAGTTGATACCAGTGGTATGATCTAACTATGAGGCATTGATTCCCACCAATGGAGTGCATCCCCTGGTAGCAAGCTAACTATATAATCCAGTTTCTCTTCATCGGTGCACTTCATCGGAACCAAGACTCTTTCAGTCCTTTTCAACCACGCCTCAACTTCTTCAGGATTGGTAGTCCCGTTAAAGTCGATATCCCCATACTTGCGGAGCTTATCATACTATCCACTCTTTTCTACTGGAGCTTGCACTAGAACTTGCAGCACTTGGCCCATGGCATAAATGAAAGCCTAAGAAAAGGATTGAAAGAATCATGGATCCATGGGGTTTACTTGCGCCATAAGAGGAGGAAGCAGTGGCACTTTATGTTGCACACTAGGTACGTCAGAATCACAAGTAGTGTGTTTCCTGCATCTTGCGGGATATAAGATTCATCTGTACTTCCATGGTGAGAGCATGATCGAGTCCTAGCTCCTCGAGTTCTTTTTCAAGGCAGTATTATCACTCCTTCAATTTAAAAACATTTTAAAAGAATTAGTTCATGCTACATGTAAAACAATTTCAAATCATGTAAAACAATTTAGAAACAATGCATGTTCATTTCGTAATTTAAAACTATCCATTTCATTCGTAGTATACTCCTAAACCTAGTAGCTCTGATACCTTAAATGTTAGGCTCCAAGCGGGTTCACCACAAAAAATTAAGAGTTTCACCACGACGAAATGATGGGAGCACTCACAAAGACCCTTGGGGAAAAATACACTACAGAAAAAACTTCGAGACTTCGTCATGGTGAACTTCCTAATTAATTCCAATTCCTCTCAGGAAAAATATGACGTGATGAAAGTTTGTCTTTCACCACGGTGAGGTTTCTAGACAAACTATGGCTTTTCTGCGACGAAACCCTTAAATCCTTAACCCAAACCTTAACATCAAACAATATAAAACACACATACACACACACACACATATGTACATACATCTCTTAACATCCCTCGACCTGTAACTTCTAATATCTCAAAAGTTTCATATATTATGTAATTGGAAAGCCAAATGAATGTAATGAGAAAACTTGGAAATTGATGAGCTAAAACAGAAATATATTTCATTAACAATAAAATAAAGAGTTTTACAAGGCTTTAATGGGCATTTTAAGCCACAATACTGTTGGTTTATGCCCTACAGCCAATCGCTTTGGTTGTAGTTTAGTGAAAAATTGTTTAAAAGGCATTCTTTATCTTGTACATGTTTAGATGTATATGATAAAGTCCATGGGATAATTGTACATTGCAAATGAAATTATAATGAGATTATAATTATGAGATTCATATTGCATTTATGTATTATTCTTAAATGTTCCTAGTCATTATTCTATTAAGATTGGACATTAATAGAACTTAAAAAGACTAGCACACAATTTTTTCCTTATGAAGGAAGTAGTCGATCTCATACGCTAAAGTATACAGATACTTAAATAAACATGTGGGTGCTTGCTAGAGAACAAGTTCACTAAATAGACCCGATATGAGAAATACACTTGGAATGTTACTTGTATGTCAATAGAATTCTCATTTTCTTGATTGTATAAGTGATCCTTTGACTTAAGGTCATCAAAGTTATCTTATATGGGGATTGCTATATTTTGATACTACTTATGATATATTTAATCATAGGTCATTTAATCGGTAGTTATTGAATGTACCAAGAACTATATGGAGATAGTTGAATGATCAAGATATAGGATTCATCACTAAAGTAATTAGGGAGAATGTTTCGTTGTTCTCGATTAGTATTGATTCGAAAAATCCTTGGCTAAGGTGAAATAACTCTTTGTAAATAGTTTTACAAATGTTATTAATTGAATCAATAGCTAATGGATGAGAACTAATATGATTAGACTCAAAATAGAGTAGACATTAATTTTATGCTCTATGTCTAATCAGAATATTATTTGATGAAATGATTGAATTATAAAAAAAATATACACGGAAAGGTTAGTCAAAACCACTTTGACATTCCTAAATATTTGGGTGGTCATGATATGTTGCTAGACACCAATCTTGATCTATGATTATAAATTGTTTAATTAGAGAATTAAAGATAAATTAAAAGGAGTTTTAATTTATCTAATTCTAATTAT
>JAOQMP010000007.1:16697154-16709067 GCA_027563575.1 Erythroxylum pedicellare
GGTCTTGACTCTCTTTCACTCCATCTTTTGCTCATCACCTGGACATGGGGAGGAGAATGAGGGTGAGCTTAAAGCTCATGGGTAACAAGTTTATAACAGAGAGTAAGCAAAAATCATTGAAATGTTCATTTGTCATAGAAATTTCGTATTGAATGCATAAAACTCATAGTTTTCAAATTCTCAACCAAATTCATAATTTCAGCTCAAAATTCATATTTAAAGAAATATCATCACATAATCATAACATATATATGTAACCATCAAAACACAACACTCAATTATGCAACATTCTTGACAATTCCAAAATGCAATGCACAACAAATGACTCGAGAGTTTCGTGGAACAAAATGGATAAACCGAAATTTATACCGTGAACAAAATGAGTCCGATTTCTCAGGATCTCATGGCCTCCAGCGGGTAGTCGGGAGAAGGCTATATGTCAATGTGCACGTGACTAATGAAATGTTCCTCTCTTGCCCAAACACAAGCAAATTTATCCTTAAATCATTTCATCAAATGCTCATACTTTCAAGCTTTTCCATCTTTTCATTCATATAAAATGCCATGACATGTTTCAAGGCATAACATAAAAGGTTTCAATGCATATCCATCTTTATTTTGAAATTCATCAACAAAATTCATTTATTGAATGTATAAAGATTCCTCAAATCATTTAAAAGCAATAGATGCAACAATTTTGAAGCAATTTGAAACCATTTTATTCTTTTGATTTAATAGAAAACATTTAAGGCTCATCAATTCTATTATAAACATGAAACCCACCTTAATTTCCTTGCTTATAACTTGCTCAAAGATGCTTCTCCACTTGATCCTCTTGCCTTCCTTGAGTACCTTTATCAATGAAAAACGTTCCCATTCAATAGGAATAAAATTTGAGGACCCATATATATCATATTTACTAAGGTAAATTCTAATCACTCAAACTCTTTTAAAAGTCCCAAACTTTTGGTCAATTTTTCGTGATCATTCTTATCAATTAATTAACAAAATTTGATAATACTTTCTTCTATAAACACTTTCCCCATTGTCTTAAGTTTCTAATGACTCCAAAATCATTCAATTTGGTTCAGTACTCTAAAATTTATGCCCCAATCATTTTTGGTTTGCTCCAATACTAACACAACATTCTATATTCCCCTTCAAAAATTGGGATTCTTAAAGACTGAATTTAAACTTTATTTCTTTATAAAAATTGTATCTCTATGTCTCTAGTTTACTTCAAATTAAAAATCACTCCATTTATACATCTATATAAAAAGTTATGCCCAAAATACCGAAGTATATATATGCAGAAAAATGGATTTCACCGTGGTAAAATCAGAAGTTCGTCGCGGCGAACTTTTCCAGAAACTCTTTCCGAAGATATTTTTCGACATTCTTCATCAATATACTCCCAATCTTTCAAATATAACCCATATTAAACCTAAACCATCCCTTCAACTTCATTTTCAACTCCATTTCAACCCAAAATCATTCACAAATACATTAAAATCTATCTTTGATCGTTGACCCTAAAAGATTAAACATATGCATTTACCCATTTTCAACAACTTCCCACACATATTCATCTCTTAACTAACATCAAAACATGTTTCATTCATCTAATCAATAAGATGCTTATACTTGCTTGTTGAAGCTCCAAAATCTTCAAAATCTTGACAAACCCTGGCTTTTCTCTTTTTCTCTTCTTTTCTTCTATTCTTCTCTTCACCCACGACTTGTTCTTCTTCTTAAAAATACAAGACAACTTCTTTGTATTCTTTTTAAACCCTTAATGAATGTGCAATGTCCATTTTGCCCCTTGCCTAATGCCATATGTCTTATACCCTTAAGTGTCATGCCCAATTTACCCTTATGCAATCTTACAACTTTACTACTTCATTTCAATTAATCTATGTCATAAGATCTTACCAACATTAACATAATAATTAACTCCAAATTTAATCCATCAACACCTCATAATTCACTTATATCATGCTTAATAAATAATAAAAAAATTTTGGCCAACAGTTTCTTATTTTTGTTTTTAACCATATTAAACAAATGAGAATGTCTCATTTATTGGCCTCTCTTTCATTTTGATTAAAAGAATAAGTGGTGTATTGTTTTCTTTCTCTCCCCCTACTTTCTTTCATGATCTACTGAAATTAGGAATGAGAGTGTCTCATTTTGGTTCTTTCAACTAGTTGATCATAAAAGGACAACCTCTACAATATTTCTTCTTCTTTCCCACTAAAGGATCTTGTTAACCAAGTTGTCTAAGGAGAATAAGTGATAGATCAAATTGGTTGAGGATACAATAACGAGGAGTCAAAGTTGTAGCAAAGGCGTCGGTAAAATTTCGTTCATGTTCTTATGTTATTTATTTTTCTAATACCATATCATGTATGGATTAAAACATGTATGGATTTTTCTACTGAGTTTTGATTTCAAAAAATGTTTTTAAAATCTACCGTTAGCCAAATCTAGTATGATATTGTTTTTCGATCCAACAGTTCATTGTTAGTTGTTTAATTTGTGTTTTGGTTTCCTTTTTTGGTTACCTTATCGTATTGAGGACAATTTGTTGTCCAAATGTGGGGAGGTGGCATTTACTTTGTCAATTGCATTGTTTTAGTTTGTTTTAGTCACTATTTACATTTTGTTAATTAGGATGCATGTTTAGGCATATCAGGTTGTTGTTTTTTGTAGTTTTATGTTAGCAATTAAACCACACTTGAATCATTTTGATTTTGCTTGCTATGAGATTTTGTCATGTTAGTTGGAATGAGATTGAATGCATGCTTAAACTTAGATTAGGCTACTTGAGTAGATAGTGAACCATGTTGAGTGATGAAAAGTAGTTGGTTGCATAAGCTTACTCAAAATTTGACACTTAAGCAATAAGGTAGTGTAGAGATGCTTAATAAATTTTCATTTGAGCTAATGTGAGGATTGATCCTATATGACTCCATCTATAGCCAGTTCATTTCCTTGTTTGTGTGATGCTTCCTTAGGTAATTACCTTTATAACTTTCTTTGAATCGATTTAAATCCACTAGATGCATGCTAGATAGAAATTATTAAGCCCTTTTTATGTTAACCCTTGAATTAAATGACCTACCCTTGTTATTATCCCTTGTTAGCCCCGTTGAGCCTTTAACCCTTTTATTTCTTGAAATAGCCCATTTTAAAACCTCAAACCCTATTAGCTTACCCAATCATAAGTTTAACAGAGTGCTAAGTGATGCATTAGTTTGGATTTTTTTGCTACAATTTTTTTTAGATGAGTTAAGTGATAGTTATACTCTTAAAGCACATTACATTTAGTTTCTTTTTTGTTCATTATTTCTTCACTCATCATCATCATCGCCCTCATCATTATCACACTCAGTCCGAAGTCCCTTAATAAAAGGGAGTCTGGGGAGGTTTGATAGGATACAACTATATAGTAGAGAGGCTATTTTCGGTAGACCCACATGCAGATGTGACAATAAAAGAGTAATGCAAGTTAAAGAGTAAATAAGTAAAACTGGCAAGCTAAATGATTATGTGAATAAATTACAATAAATACATAAATAAATAAAAATAAAATATAACCAAAGGATATACCTGATGGTGTCTAGATATGCTAGTACCTAATAAGCTGCAAAGTCCGTCTCTTCTTGTCACTAGTTAAGCTAGGGGTCTTTGCTCAGAGACCCTAAGGGTATGACAATCCTATAGTTTTAGATGACCTCGCAAGATCTTTCCCTATATACCTGTCCAAAAAAGCTAGGTTGTAGGCCCGAAAGCCTTGCCTAAGACTTACAACTAGAAAAGGAAGAAAGGACATTGGGTTCGACTTCCTACGCGGTAACTACATGGCGCAAGCATTAAAGTAAACATCTGCTAATAACTTACTCAACTATTTTGGTGAACTTTAAAGGGTATCCCTTACCCTTATCCAATCACGTCAAACTTTTCTATTTCTAGCCACTGCCTCAGTAAGGGTCAACTCTAATATATCTTTCTTGATCACTTCCCTCCAATTCTTTTAAGGCCTCCCTTTTCTCCTTTTGTAGTCACTAAGGGTTATTTTCTCACAGCGTCGTACTGGAGCATCAGAGGGCCTCCTGCGCACATGCCCAAATCACCTAAGCCTCGTCTCTTTTAACTTGTCAGCAATACTAGCCACCTGTAGTCTATCTCTCACCACATAATTTCGAACCTTATCTCTTTTGGTAATGTCATACATCCACCAAAGCATATGCATTTTTGCTACCAACAACTGTCTTATATATCTACATTTGGTAGGCCAACGCTCTGCCCTATATAACATGGTTGTCCGAATCACCATTTTATAAAACTTCCTTTTAAGTTTTAAAGGAATCTTTTTATCACATAAAATACCTGATGCACTTTTCCATTTGACCCATCCAGATCTAATACGATGTATTATATTGGCATCGATATTACCATCTCTCTAAATGACGGACCCGAAGTATTTAAAACTTGATTTCTGTGGTATGACATCAGTACCAATTGTTACTGCTGCCTCATATACCATCTGGCTTCCCAAAAAGTTACATTCTAAATACTCCGTCTTAGACCTGCTCATTTTAAAACCTTTCGATTCTAATGTTTCTCTCCAACATTCTAACTTGAAATTGACCCTCTCCTTGGTCTCATCCACCAGGACAATATCATCAACAAATAATATATACCAAAGTGCCTCTCCTTGAATGTATTTGGTAAGTTCATCTAACAGTAATGTGAACAAAAAGGGGCTTAAGGTAGAGCCTTGATGTAGTCTAACTACCAATAGAAAACGCTTCTATGTCACCTCTTATCGTCCTTACGCTATTCAATGCTCCTTCATACATATCCCTAATTACTCTGATATAAGTCATAGGAATGCCCTTTACCTCCATACACCTCCATAGGCTCTAGGAATCCCGTCTTACACCTTCTCCAAATCAATAAAAACTATATGCAAATCCTGTTTTCGTTCTCTGTAGCTTTCCATTAGTCTACGGAGTAGATGTATTGCTTATGTCGTGGACCTACCAGGCATAAATCTAAATTAGTTGGCCAATATAAAAGCAGCTCTCTGAATTCTTTTTTCAATTACCCTACGGATTCTCTTTTCAATTACCTTCTCCCATAGCTTCTTGGTGTGACTTAGTAATTTGATGACTCTATAGTTGTGACATTATTGGATGTCCAATTTGGCCTTGTATAATGGGATCAACCTAGTCAATCACATTCATCCGGCATTTTGGTTAACTAGAGGATCATATTAAAAAGTTAAACTAACCACTTAATATTGACAACTCCTATTCACTTCCATACCTCTATAGGGATCTTATCCAGCCCTATAACCCTTCTGCTCCCCATCCCTTTCTAAACCTTTGTAATTTCTCCCCTTGTGACCCTTCCTCATGAGTACCTGTTAAGAAAATGCCTCGACATGGAGGGTTCGCCTAACTCTATGTTGATCAATATGTCTTCATTATACAGGCTATAAAAGTATCTCTGCTATCTCCTCTTGATGGCTTTGGCCTCTGTGAGTACCTTTCTTGCTTCATCCCTTATATAGCAGACTTAGTTGAAATCCTTCATCTCACGTGCCCTATCTTGTGCTAGCTTGAAAAATTTTTGTGCTCCCTTAAATGTATCCAAACCCTTGTACATAGTCTCATATGCTTCTCGTTTAGCCACTGAAATAGTCTTCTTTGCCTTTTTTTTTGCTAGTTTATACCTTATTCTATTAGTTTCCCACTTCGGCTCTGTTGTACTTGCTAAAAGATCTTTAAAAGCTCTCTTTTTTGCCTTTACCGTCCCCTGGACCTTGTCCGATCACCACCAAGATTCATCTACCATCCCCTACCCTTTAGATACCCCTAGGAGTTTTGTAGCAATTTCTCTCACTATAGGGGCTACTCCCTCCCACATTTAATTAGCATCCCCACTCATAGGCTATGTTATATTACACCGAAATTGGGTCCTAAATTGTTCCACCATGTCCCCTTTTAGCCTCCATCATCCAAATTTATGACATTACTTAGTAAATTGATGTGACTTCCATCCCTTAATTCCTAGATCCAAAATTAACAATTTATGTTAGGTTGATAGGTATACAGTCGGAAGCACTTTACAATCCTTGCACCATAATCTGGCTCTTTTCCTAACAAGGAGATAATCAATTTACGTCTTGGTCGTGCTACTCTGAAATGTCACCAAGTGCGCTTCGTTTTTCTTAAATAAGAAATTTGCTATTACTAACTCCTACATTATATCCATATCTAATAAAGCATTCCCACTATCATTTCTAGTGTCGTATCCGAAGCCCCCATGAGTTCCTATATATCCATCTGAAACCACCCCTATATGCCTATTAAAATCACCTCCTAGGATGATTTACTCAGTATTAGAGATTTGTATAAGCACCCTATACAACACCACCCAGAATATACGTTTTTTATGTTCGTCTGAACCAGCTTGAGGTGCATAAACACATACTACATTGAGAACCACATTGCTAAAAACAATTTTTGCCACCATAATCCTATCATTGACCCTTGTGATCCCCACCACTCTGTTTATGTTTTCCTTGGCCACTAAGATATCTATCCCATTATACTTCCACGTACTTCCTGAGTACCATAATTTGAAACCCTCTATCTCCTTTACTTTAGCTCTTGCCCACTTAGTCTCCTGAATGCAGGCTATTTGTATCCTATACATGTCTAAAATATCTACTAATTCTAAGGAATTTATTGTGAGTGGCCCCGATGTTCCAAGAGCCTATTCTTAGTAAGTCATCTCCTTTTTTATTCTTGTATGTTGTGCCCACTGAACCGCTTGCACTGATTCCATCTGCTCGATTTAAAGGCATCCCTCCTACCTCGTGTCTTTCACGTTTCCCATAGGTACTATCCTAAGAAGTCCTTAAAAGATGATAATAATAATAACAACAACAATAATAACATAAAATAATAATACTAATAATAATGATAAAACTAATAATAATAAAAAATCAATAAATAATTACAAAAATAATAAAATAAAACTAAGATGAATAATAAATAATTTGCCAACCAAAGGGAACCTCAGTAATGGACAAAGAATACTAGCATGAAAATAAAAGGCATAACTGATTAGAGCATGAAAATCTGTTGAAACCCGCACAATACAATACGTGGTCCAAGTAGAAACACACAACGTTCTCGTCAAAGTTGAAGAGCTCACTAAGAGATTTCTGAAGTGGGAGGAGAAATGGTCTTTATGCCTATTAAGGAGCAACTCTATAGAGAGAGAAATTTCTATAGGATGTTGATTAAAACATGTTAAAACCAAAAAAAGGCCTTGTCTTATAAAGGAAGTCGTGTAAGCAAAAAGAGTAACGAGAAGCAATAGGAAAAGACTAATGGTTTCTTTTTTAACAACAACAAACTTGTCAGGGGGCTCGAAAAAGCTAATGGAGATAGCGAATATATGATTAACTAAAGTAGTACCCTAAACAACGTCCTACATAATGTTCCCGATCTATCTTGTTCAGTAAATCTAAAAACCTAGTCCATGTTTGCAGAAGATAGTTGAGAGAAAAATTTAGAAAAAAACTAGAAAAAGAAGAACGTATCTGACCCTAGTTACAAACTCAATAGAAATCTAAACCACGAGCTTCATACCACACAGAAGACATAGGAAAGACTAATTAAGAACACTATAAACTATAAATAACAACAGATATCTTACAGAATCGAAATACCAAAAGTAAGTACAAGGTAGGCAGGAGTTACCACCCTTACCTCTACACACGGTTAGGATCCACTGGTGAGTGTATTCCCACTTAAAAGACCACAAAGAGCAGCTGGGGAATGGGTAAACACATACCTAGGTCGGTGATCGTGGGAAACCTACTAGCAGTGAATGATCTTCAATCTTCAACCTCTAAATAACAATCACGAAATATCCTTTGTGATTTAAGTCTTCAATCTTCAACCTCTAAAGTGTTTCAGCATCCGTTGTCATTAAGTTGGTAATTTTGAAAATCTTTTAGGTTCTTCACTATTATACAAAAGAAAAGAAGAACAAAATCAAAGAAAAGGAATAAATCTTAATAGCATCAATAAGTGCGGAGTAGGAGTATATTTACATTTGTGTTTCTTATAAATATGTTTTGTTATCCCTTTATTCACTTATTACTTTATGAATGCTTGTGTTAAACCCTTTACCCCTTTTGACCCACCTTAACCCTTACCACATTACAACCTAAAGCAACTCGTTTTGATCTATTTATGCCTGTAATCATTCTAGAGGAGCATCGGTGTATTAGCAAGCCTATGCTAGTGTAGTTTCCTATAGGAGGCTTAAGCGAAACGCTAACCATCAAACACTTGAGAGAAACGAGTGAAACCGTAAAGAAGATTCATTTTGTGTTTATACTTATCTTTGAGTGATGGTGCCATAAGTTGAGTTTGTACACTAATGAAAAGTAGTCATGATATGTGTAGTAGCTTGACATTTGAGTTGACCAAACTTTGAGAGATTGCATGCTTTGATATTTGTGAAAATGAAGTGATGGAATTGATTGGTTGTGTTTAATTTTGCTTAAGGACAAGAAAAGATTTAAGTGTGGGGAAGTTGATAGTTGTGCATTAGTGTGTGTCTTTTTCTAAGTATTTGACATGTGTTTCTGGCATAATAGGTTGTTATTATTGTGTTTTAGGACTTATTTTATGTGTTTTTGTTTAGTTTGATCTTCATGGTTGTTCTTTTATGTTTAATGTTGGTTTAAGGTAAGACTTGATCATTTTGGTGTAGGAATGGAGGGTGGCCACCTTTATGATTGAGCTAAGGACCAAAAGAGGAAAAGAGAAGTGGAGGAGCTATAGAACAAGAACCCACGATTGTGGGATTCATGCCAATTCCCACAATCGTGGGAATTAGAGTAAAAAAAATACACACGGGTGTTACTTATTTTTAGGGTTTTATAACTTAATATAAGGGTGCAAATCCCTAGGGCCGAGAGGGTGATGGGAGAACCTACCTTCTTGAGTTAAAAAATAGATTTAGAACTTAGAGAGAGGTAGAGAATCAAGATTTCCATTCCAAATTGGGAAAAGAGTGCACCAACTCTAGATTATCCAAATTTTCCATATTTAAGTAAAGAAGGGAGGAGCTTGCTTCATCTAGTTTTTATTCCTTTTTCTCTTACAACATCTTTATGATTGATTTTTTGGTTGTTGGGGATGTTAATGACATTGTGAATGGCTGATTTATTTGTATAGATTACTTTTGAACTACTTGTCAAACTTCTACTATAATATCCCATGTTTGGGGCTAAACCCCAGAATTGTGAATTGAGCATACTGTGAGAAATTAGAAGTGCACTGCATGCTCATGCTCATGCATCATTGTATATTCACAAACATGTGAATATTAATTGTTTTTATATTAAAATAATTGTTCATGTATTCATTGACATTTTTCGGGTATAATTGATTGATTAAGGTGATTAAAATGTGAATTATTTGTGTTAAAGATTTAATCGGAGACTAGTAATATTGTTTTAGAATTTTTGGGTAATGTGAAATGTGAATTGATTAAGTTGATGACAAATGGCCTATGTATAAGTTTGACATGTGGTAACATGAAATCGTGACAAACGTTAAACCATGAAAGAGGATACATAGACACGTGTTTTAGACGCTACTTTCCTGCAGCTAAGCTCTCTCTCGTTGTTATTCATCGAGAGTAATATTGTTATCAAATCCACTTCTGGTTTTACTAAACACCGAACATCAGTTGTTATTTTTGTGTCATTGATTCGCTCTAACTGATGGGAAATATTGTTTAATCAAGTAACTCTGATGATGTTTAAGGTGTAAATATATATATACATGCATGTGAAGTTTACATAGTGTAGTCTTGTTGAATGCATAGACTGGATGATTTAGATGAGGAACTGAATTTGTTAAGTGTATCTGGAATGAAATCTGAGTTTACTGAGTATTGTGAAGTTGTGAACTGCTGAAAAGATAAAAACACAGTAGAGTGAGAAAGGATGAACACGGTAGTGAGAGAAAGCTTATGTGAAGTTTCAGTTTTGATCAATTACTATATAAGTTTTCATTTGATATGTTTAGAGGTTGTAATGGGTATAGAAAGACTAAATATATGAATTAAGAATGGAAAGACTAGTAGGAAGATACAGAAAATGGAAGAAAGAAACACACATGCACGGGCATGCATGAAGTTCTCACACCTGTGATTAATAGTTCAGGGTTATTCATGAGTATAAAACTCACGACCGTGAGATGAAGGAAAGTAATAAGCTATTTTTGGATGAATAAATATATATATATTATGTTTTGGTTTAGAGAAAATCATATATGGATGTCTTATTATTTATACGTGAATGTGTGGAGTGTTTTTAGAGATGGATATAAATGAGTTTAATGATTTTAAATGAAGATGTTGATGAGGTCGTAAAATAGAGTTTATGAAATAATAAGTTTTTTGATGAAATGAAAGTATGGAGAAAAAATGGAAAAATGAGAAAATACAGTAGAGAGAAGAAGAAGAGATTTGCTGAAGAAGAAGAAGAGCGAAAGCACGATTGTGTTTCAACACGATCATGATTTCTATAAAAAAACAACAAATTCGTCGTCATGCTTCTGCACGACCGCGACTTTGCAAGTGTAGGTGGCATATCGCAATTGTGCAGGTTCACAATCGCGACCTTCAACGTTTTTCTAAAAGAGTTATTTTCTGAACATCCTTTGATACTTTTGTTATAACTTCTTCACCCCATGTCCAAATAACTGATTCTTAAACCAATAGATTCTAACACATTGATATACCTCTCCATAAAAATTGGTAGCTTTCTGAATTGATTTGGAAAAGATTGAATGAATGAAAGTGTGAGAACTTTTTCGAATAATATGAACTGGAATGTTTTACTGAACATACTTCGGTATTTTGATTATATCTTGATATGTAGAGTTCTAAATCAGTTGATTCTTAATTAAAATGAAACTAGAGACATAAAGCTACAATTTTTCTAAAGAGGTCAAATTGTAATTCTAGATTTAAGAGGTCTAAAATCTATTTTAAAGTTGAAGTAACAGTTCTGTTATAGCTTAAGAATAGACTGACGTATTCAGAGTATAACTTTCAGTATATTGAACCAAATTGAATGATATTGGTGTCACTAGAGACCTAAAACACAAACGAACAATTGTTTAGAAGGAAGTATTATTTAAATCCTTCATTATCTAGATCTTATTGATCACATACAGTTGACCGAAATAGAATGTTTTCAGAAACAGTTGAAATAGAGTATGAGTGATTGAATTTCGATACAATTGGAGTGCAAATGTAACATCCCATTACCTGCGAGGAGGCCAAAATAGTAAAAATGAGTGATTAATGAGATATAAGAAATGCATTTTCATGCTCATGTATAATATGACGTACACATACACATGAATTGTGAAGTTGTTGCACATGAAAATAATTGTACATGCATTCATGATTAATTCAGGGTATAATTGGATTGATTTACGTATTTTTTTAATTATGAATGCTTTTATATTTGAAATTTTATGGGTTAGTGAAATGATAATATTTTTTGAATTTTGGTGATTTTAGGATTTATTTTTGGAAATTGTAGAGAATTATGGAAATTTAGGGAAAAAAGAATAGGAATTAATGATGATTGGAGATAGTTAGATTGTAAAGATGAGATTAATGGAGTTAGTTTCAAATGAAACTAAGTTAGAGTTTATCCACTAAGAAAGTGACAAGTGTCACTAATTTAGTTAAATGGCTTTGGTATTTTTGTCTAAGAGTGAGTTTGATATCAGAGAGTGAAAAGGGGATAAGTTATATGTTTAAGTGTTGTTTCGTAGTCACCTTCTTCGT
>JAOQMP010000007.1:16718583-16728694 GCA_027563575.1 Erythroxylum pedicellare
CTCAAAACTCAAAGAAATCACAACTCAATCTAATTATACCCGAAATTTTTCATGAAGGCATGTACAATTATTTTCATTTGCCATGACTTCACTATTCATATGTATGTGTATGACATAATATGCATGAACATAGAGATGCATTTCTAACTCTCATAATCACTCACATCTACCATTCTAACTTTCCCACAGGTAATGGGATGTTACATGCGTTGTCTTCCTGTGCCCTTTTATTAATAAGGAGGGAAGCTTACCAATTTATAACAATCAGAAATGTTCTCTATTGAGTAAACACAACATGATAACCACTTGTTAATTATCCAATAGATATAAGCAATATGGTGATGAGGGATTTATCACCTTCTTTGACAACTTATCTCGGTCATCTTTTAAAAGTGCATTTATATCTCTTTTCCAAGGATTAAAGTTGCTCTACTACTATGAAAAAATTTGAGAAAACTTTATTCTCATTTTATATGGAAAAAGATATTTACATATGTACATATAGTAACTTTCTAATGTTAGAAAATATTATAAGGTAAAATACTATCTAATAAATATTTTGTTATCTTTAACCATGATTATCTCTAACAAAATATACAACAAATACTTACTTTTCAAGATATAGCAAAAAGTAGGGATACATGTTTTAAATCATAGATGAGGGATGAGGTAATGAGGATTAGAATATCGATTATAAGTGTTTAAAGGTTATTGTGATATATTTTTTACCATAAAATAGATTTTTTTTAAAACTTTTATGTTATTTACATTGTATGTGTTTCACTATTAAACTCAAAAAGTTCTGAAGTGATCTTCTAAATTTTCAAGAATTGACTTAGTAAATATTAAATTGAGAGAATTAAGTATTCTAAACACTAAAATTCAAGAAGTTAAACTAATTTTCTTAGATAATATGTATCATCTATGCCTTATTTGACCATTTTTTAGATTTATTATAATTTATCTCACATTATTTATATTGTTTTTAAATTTAGTACCTATTTTCATTTTGATTAGTTCACCACTTTCACCTCCTTTAAGTTAAGAAGAAAATTAGAAAGAAGTAAAAATTTCATCTATCAAACAAACTAGTTTTGTTTGTCTCACGTTGATTTTAGTTTACACTTTGTAAGAATTTCTAGTCAATCACACTTGATTGTGGCCCATGTTCGTGTGTTCAGTATTTGTTAAGAACCTAGTTATTTGCATTTTTGCTTAAAAATCAATGGGATCTAACACTAGGAATGATTATCCATATGACTTTTATTACATTTTGTTAGGAAATAGACAAGGAAAAGAGATAACAATTGGAAGTTTGATGCTACGGATCAAAGATGTTTATTAACTTGAGAGCCAAGCCTTTAAATAGGCAGTACATAAGCAATGACTAGAAACAAATTTATCTAAAATATCTCAATTAACCAACGTAGTAGCTTGAAACTAGGAATCACTAAGCTAAAATATCTCAATAATTTTTATGTTACTAATAGACTGAAAGACTCAAGAGTTCGAATGACATTAAAATTCTAACACTCCCCCTTCATTCGAACCTGGAGACTCTCATTTGAGTGTATAAATCTTCATGCTTCAACTATGGTAGACTTTTTATTAGCAAATCAGCAAGTTGTTCATCAGTAGTGCAGCTTTACATCTTTTGGAATTAATTCCCTTATGAAGTGGTGTTTGATTTCAAAATGCTTGGTCTGATTGTGGTTTACTGGATTCTTTACAAGCATCACGACAAATTTATTGTCATAGAGAATTTTAGCTGCATTTGTCTGTTCTTCTCCAATATCACTCAATAATCTCCACAACTATACTGCTTGACACGTTGAAGCTGTTTCTGCAACATATTCAGCTTCAGTTGATGACAGTGTTACTATTTCTTGTTTCTTGGAGTTCTATGCGATAGCTGCAGAATTAAGAATGAAGCAATTTCCTGACCTGATTTGTCTGTCTTTTAACAATCCAGTCCATTCACTATTGTTGTATCCTTTGAGCATAAAGTCTTGTATCTTATGAAACCAAATTCTAATCTTTATGGCTGCTAAGTATCACAATACTCTCTTGGCAGCTCCAAAATGGTGATGGCTTGGTTGATGCACGAACCTGGAAAGTACTTTGACTGAAAAACTTATATCAGGAGAAGAATGTGTTAGATATATGAGCCTTCCAATCAAACTTCTATATAAGCTTCCATCTGCCATTCCTATATCATCTTTTTGTTGTAATTTTTCATTTATGTTCATGAGGGTTATGGTAATTTTACACTCCACCATGTTAAGCTTCTCCAAAGTGTCTTCAAACATATTTCCTTTGCGTTATAAAGATTCTAGCTTCTGATTGAACAATTTCCAAACCTAGAAAGTAGTGTAACTCTCCAAGATCAGTCATCTCAAACATATTCTTCATAGACTCACGAAACTCATAAATAAGAACTTTCAAGGAACCGATGTAAATCATATCATCAATAAACTTATTAAGACAAGTTCAGTTGTACTTTGCCTTTTTAAGTACAAGGTTGGTTCGCGTTTACTTCTTTTGAACCTATTATTTTTGAAAAACTCGTCTATCTTGCTATACCAAGCTTGGAAAGCTTGTTTTAGCCCATAGAGGGCTTTCTTCAACTGAATTACCTTATATTCCTCGTCTAAGCTCTCAAAACCAGGACGTTGGCAAACATATACTTCTTGTAAATCATCATTTAGAAATGTTGACTTAATGTCAATCTAGAACACTTTCCATTTTTTTTGAGCTCCAAATGCCAAGATCATTTGGACCGTAACAAGCTGAGTCATTAGAAAAAATGTCTCCTTATAGTGTATGTTGTGTTGCTGAGCATAGCCTCGCTACTACCATTTCCCAGAAACTTAGTCTTAAATATCCACTTTAAAATAATTACATTTTTACTTTCCAAGAAGTTGGTTAATTTCCATGTCTAATTTTTTTCAATGACATGTAGTTCTTCTTCCATTGTAATATTTCATTCCTTGTTTTCCATTGCTTCTTCCATTTCCACTGTGATTGGATCCCCAACAAATAAAACCAATGGCGATGCCACCTCTTCTTTAATTTTGAATCGTTGTCGAGGAATTCTAGCATGCTTACTTCTGTGTGGCTAATTTGACTTCATTTGAATTGATTTATCGAAAGAAGACTCTTCAAATGAAGAAGTCAAACTTGACGATGGACTTGTTCTTGCTAATGTCGAGTTTTGCAAGCTATCAAGTGTAGAGGTTGATGCATCTTATGTCTTTACATCTTCTTCTTCTAACTTAACTAAAGAACTTGTTTGATTTGTCATTTCCTCCCATTTCTAGCTACTCAATTCATCAATCCCAATATTCCTATTCACAATAATTTCCTTACTTTCTGGATCATAAAGCTTATAAGCTTTTGATTGAGCACAGTAACCAATAAAGATATGTTTCTTTGATTTCTCTTCAACTTATGCTTGTGACTTATGAGTAAGGCATAAAAAATAAAACCAAATATATGCATGTGGCTTAACAAAGGTTTGCTACCATACTAAGTTTCATACGGAGTTTGATCCCAGATTGCCTTTGTGAGAGAAATAATTAGAAGATACACTGCCTTTGTGAGAGAAATAATTAAAAGATACACTGCAGTAGCTACTCCTCCTGCCCAAAAAGAATTAGACAACCCCTTTGCCTTCATTATGTACCGAACCATCTCCACAATAGATTGATTTTTTCGATCTACTACACTATTTTGTTCAGGCATATATGGCACGATATGCTCTCTCTTGATGTTAAGTTCATCACAAAAATCGATGAGCTCTTTTGAGAGGAACTCACCTCCATGGTCTATTTTCAGAGTCTTTTTGTTCTCTCCACTTTGTTTCTCCATCATTGCTTTGAATTTTTTGAAGCATTCGAAAGTCTCTGACTTGAATTCTAAGAAATAGACCTAGCTCATCCTGTTGTAATCGTCAGTAAACAACAAGAAATACTTACTTCCTCCCAATGATTCGATCCTCATTGGTCCATAAATATCAACATAAATCAGCTCCAAGATTTGCGTAGCTTGTATGGATTTCCTTGTTAGGAACATTTTCTTGGTTTGCTTTCCAAGAACACATCCCTCACATAGTTTCTCCAATTGCGTAATACTGGGCAAATCTCTAACCATTTCTTTAGTTTTCAACAATAGAAGGCCTTTGATGTTGAGATGACCGTGCCTAAGGTGTCAGAGCTCACTATCTTCAATAATTTGGCTCACCAAAGTTGCTTATGTGTGTTTTGTGAAGTTGAGAAAGAACATCCTATTTGGCAACATAAGAGCAAATGCAAGAATTTCACCTGTAGCTTTCTTCTTCATTGCACATTTGTTATCATAAAAAAACATTGAATGTCCAGATTCAACCAATAGACCCACACTTAATAAGTTATGAGCCAAGCATGGAGCAAAATGTGCATCCTTGATAAGTATTATGGGGTTACTTACAACAACTGTCGCCATTCCTTTTCCTTCAATTTGTAGTTCCTTATTTTCTCCAAGTTAAACTAGTGATTTATGTGATTCATTGAGATCTTTGAATTTTGATTTGTCCCCTGTCATGTGATATGAACAACCATTATCAATGTACTAGATCTCTTTGCTTGATTCATTATTATTAAAGGAAGTCACGAACAGATAGTCATTTTGATCGTCATCTTCTTTTGTAAACTTGGCCTCCTCAAGTTTTGACCAACATAATTTGTCGATATGTTCATATTTGTTACAATAAGTACAATGGAGAGAGTTGGTGTGCCCTCGACCTCTGCCACGCAAGTTTCCTCTTCCTCTTCCCTCATATAATGGTTAGAGGATTTAGGCTCCCCTTTTGTTTGAAATGCCTTCTCTTCTTCTTTACCAAAGTACTTGTTAATTCTCACTTCATGAGCTTATAAAAACCCCATTAGTTTATTAAACGAAAAAATTGACAGATCTTTAGACCTCAATAGTAGCAACCATGTGATCAAACTTTGGGGTAAGACTTCTTAACATTTTAGCAACAACAGTTTCATCGCTAATTTTGTCTGCATAGGAACACATTTGACTTACAACAGTAGAGACTCTTGCCAAATATTCTTGAACTAATTCTTTATTCTTCATACAAAAAGTTTCAAAATCATGCCCAAGTGATTGAAGTTTCATAATAATTACCTTATTAGGTCCTTGATACTCCGTTTTAAGGTTTGACCACGCCTATTTTATGGTTGTAGCTGCAACAATTCTTGAGAAAATGACCATATATGCTACTTGCTGATTGAAAATTTGAGTTTTTGCATGATCTTTCAAGTTCTCCTTCTGGTGTGTGTCATCATCACTAGTTTTAGCATAACCAAATTCGACATAATCCTAAAGATCATGAGATTTGAAAAGAGTTTTCATCTTGATACTTTGAAATTCGTACAAATCTCTTTTAAAGATCAGTATCTACAGTGGAGATACACTTAGAGAATTTGAAGTTGTTGCCATTTTTTCAAAGGATAGCAAACTTCCAGTTCTTGAAAGAAATTGACTCTGATACCACTTTTGTTAGGAAATAGACAGGTAAAAGAGATAACAACAGGAAGTTTGATGCTACGTATCAAAGAAGCTTATTAACATGAGACCGAAGCCTTTAAATAGGCAATGCATAAGCAACGGCTAGAAACATATTTAACTAAAATATCTCTGACCAACAAAGTAACAAGAAACTAGAAACTACTAAGCTAAAATATATCAACAATTTATTTGTTACTAACATATTGAAGGACTCAAGAGTTCAAATGACACTGAACTTCTAACACATTTCTCGGTGAATTTTAAAGTTTCCTAAGTTTCACATAGTATACTGCTATGTTATAAATGTTTTATTATGCAATAATTATGATTAATGGGTATTGGACTATAAATCAATATAATGCAATTAACTTTTAATATTGAACAAAATTTTAATGGATAATAAGTATAATTTGAATTATAATGTTTCCATCTATGTCAAATCTTTATAAAAGGTTTATAATAATTTATAAGAATTATGAAATATTCAAATAGTGTTTAAGATAGGGAATAAACCAGAGGAGAAATAAAAAGAGATAAGGAATAGTGTAGGAACTTTACCAAAATCTCGTAGGTCTAATTTGCAGAGTGTGTATAAAAAATTAAAAACAAAAGATGGTTCGGAATTACATGAATGAAGCTACAATAATTATTTTATCATTTGATTTTATTTTTAAATTTTTATAATTTAATATTTTCTAAAAGAAATTGCATGCCTTGTTTTGTGGTAATAATTTTGTACCTTAAGTCGTTAAAATTTTTAATTGAACTGACAGGTGATGTATAATTAAAAGATATTAATTAATAAAAATAACAAATGCATTGGGATACGTGTTTTTGGTTTACATTGATTATTTAAAATTCTTACACGGCGTCGAGACGAAAAGTGTCAATTCACTATTCTTATCTTCCGTACAAATAGTACTTCATTATCCACCGGCGTTCCCTCTTATCCTCTCGGTACCTACATACCGATGGCTTCCGCTTAACCCAAAATATCTAACTACATCTGAAGACACAAAATGTTTTTACAAAGATTCAGCCATTAATTTACGGACGGAAGCTCCGCCCTGTTTTGTTCGTTGTTACTGTTTTCTCTTTATCTGTCTATCCTAGGGTTTCTCCGAAAACCATCTAGTAGCAAGTGCATTTCTCTAGCTCTGTGTCCTACTTTCTAGTTAATTTCTAATTCCCTCTTCAAAAGATCTATCTATTTGCAAGGTGTGAATAATTTATATTAACAAAAAGCTTCTCAGGTGACGCTTCTCTCTCACCATCTACATATGAATATCGTTCTTTTTCTTTGATGGGCTTTTGTCCAAAGACTAATCTTGAGTTTTCTTGGCCAATAAAGATTAATTGTTCTTGATTTGTGAAAATTTCCCCTTCCTCTTGGCAGAATAATAAGATGTAAACAATATATTTTATGGGTTCTTTCTTGTTAGCAACAGAAACTTTTGTGCAATATATTTTGAGATCTGAAGTGCTCTGGATCTGGATAACCTTTCTTGGTCCTCGAAATTTCCCTCCCTTAATTGGATAGCAGAGATCTATTGGTTGCTGCTACAAATCCAACAAAATTTTGACATCTCAAATCTGCTGCTGTATTATCGTACTGTTACTTTTAGGGTTTTTATATGCTTTCTTCTTTGCCCAGAATCCCTAACTAGCGATGGCTCCTCTCTTTATTGCTTTCACGAGAGATAGACGACTTCTTTCTGCTTGATGTGGTTATCAATGGCTTTGAATCTCTGGGTTCACAGCCTTTCAGAAACCTCTGCTTTGTGTCTGTCCTGTGTGCGACTCAGTAGGTAAGAACGCAAAAGATGATGGCTCTTAATAGCTCTGTACTATTCTATTTGGGTCAATGAGGAGATGAGGACTTTGAACGGAGAGAAAGAGAGTGAGACTACACCTTCCCTTAGAATTACTGTGTAGGGAGCCCTAATGTTTTCTGTGGGAGATTCAAGGTAGGTAGGTGTAGATATCTCGTGAAAAACAAACAGAAGAAAAGAATGATATCTTCATGGTTTTGTATTACTCTACTTGGATCAGACAGGACTCCGGGGAGAGTGTGAGAGACAGATTCGAATTGTAGAGCTATTGTCCGGATCCGGACCCTATTTTAGAAGCCTGAATTATCGTGATTTACTGTTCATGAAGGATTCCTCCCTCCAGTTTCAAAGATGTTTTAATTTCTTCTCACTACTTGAATGCTTTTAATTGGACATTTATATTCTTCTTCTGTTGAATAGGGGTTTCGTCATTAGTTCACCCGATTCTATGAATGATCCATTGCTTTGATCAATATGTGACCAATACTTGAATTGCTTGATGACTTGTGTGGTAAACCACCCTCACCTGGCTCTTTTTCTATATCTTTCATGCGACATTCCACTGGCTAGCAAGCTAGCCGTGACCTGTCACGGTGCGGCTACAGTTGTCTTTTTATAAATGATAGTATGTTACTTAGCCATTAGATAAGTATTACTGCTAGATATATGGTTTTGCATGACATAGTAAAAATCCAAAGTTAGTGGTTATGTTTATGAACATGGCAATTAGGGCTGTATGTATTTCTCTTGGACAGCGTTTTCATGTGCCAACCAATAGAGTATTATATTGTGATTATGAGTTACTGCAAATGATGCCATAATTCTAATTATTATAAATTTTGTTATTTTTTAATTATTATAATAAAATAGAATGTAATCATAATATCATAGTTATAGTTATTATCTGTAATTTAAAACACTGCTCTTCAATATTTATAATATCATATTTTTATCATTCAACTTTTATAGGCAAGAGTGCTTTTCTTGGCTTGTTTTTCTTTTAGTGGAGCATAACATGGTAGTTATGGAGTCGTTTCTAATCAGTTAACTAGTCAATGTTAAAGTAGTCGCAAAAGGACAGGTTAAAGTAGGTGAGCCATTGGGTTCATCCCAGTTTTCAGGAATTGAAACAGCAGTGTCAATATAGAAAATGGATCATGACAAGGATTAAAGAGTAGCCTCGCTCCTTTTCTAAGCTAACAATACAAAACTTGTCCATAACTAGATATGACCCATTTTTTCTTTAACATATTTCTACAACTTGACAACAGATACTATAGGGACAATTTCATTTTAGAAGAGAGGCTTATTCTTTTGGAAACACTAACACTGAGAATAAATAAATAAATCTGTATATATTCAGTACTACTTGGTCCTTCCCGTTCAATGAGAGAAAGCTAGAAGCCCTTTTTTCAGCTGAAGTTGACAACTTGATGAAACCCATTAGTTACAAGATAACGAAATCCATTAGTTAATAAAAATATGAGTAAGCTATGAACTCTCTCAACTCATCTGATTGTAATGTTCATGCGGCAAAAAAAGTACGAATAAGAGAATAGGATGAAGATCCCCCTCTTTTAGCACCGCCTATGCAGCAACATCACCTGCGCTACAACGCGGTGATTACCGGCCAAACCAAACATGAAAAAGAAATGCCTGATTTAGCTTGGCTAGAGGAGGACCTAATTGAACTCAATGAAGGAGATATTAATATTGTTCAAGGCACATGATTTGGGCATTGAATTATCCAACACCTTTAAAGGTAAATTAAACAAAGTCCGGGCCAATGCAATGGTGATCAAGCTTCTGGGGCGCAAAATGGGGTTTAATATGCTCAAAGATTGATTACAATCAATGTGGCACCCTAAAGGCCCTCTGAAAATAGTTAACCTAGAAAATGAGTTTTACCTCATCAATTTCAGAGAGGAAGAGGATTACGTGCATACCTTAACTCTGGGGCCATGGATTATCGCAGGTCACATTCTCTTTGTACAACCATGGGTTTCGGAGTTTCAGCCATCAACTGGTAAAATTACCCATGTAGTAGTATGGGTACGTGTCCCTAAACTCCCCATAGTTAGATACCATCCCTCCATTCTCACTGCACTCGGAAATTTAGTGGGTAGAACAGTAAAGCTTTATACCAACACACAACAAGCTTACCATGGATGTTTCGTACGAGTCGCTGTTAATTTGGATATTAGCTCCACTCTCCGATCGGTTGTAGAGCTGGATGGGGAAATCATTCGTGTGGCCTATGAAGGACTGCCACAAATTTGTTTCAATTGCGGACGGGTAGGTCACGACACCTCAATCTGTCCTTCTCGACCGAAAGCACCAACCACCATAAAGCCATCCCTTGGAACCCCGCAACAGCCAACCCACGCAGAAACCAATAGAGCCTCTTCCACTGGAACACTCCGACACACATAATATGGGCCTTGGATGCAAGTTCATCGGAGGGCTCACTAGAATCCACCTACCCCAACGGGCACCCGATATGACAGCTTAACCCACGCACCACCAGCCGGATCGTGAGGCTCAAGGTACTCGGTGCTCTCTGAAAATGAGTCATTCAACTCCCAACGGATCTTTGCCCAACGGTTGACGCTCACAATCATAGCGCATCCAAGACTAGTCGAATCCTAACCAAAGACAAGCCAAATCCCTAATTACCTCGTCTACGTATGAAGAAAGACACCTGCAGGGGGTGCGACAGCTAAGCT
>JAOQMP010000007.1:16728794-16747601 GCA_027563575.1 Erythroxylum pedicellare
AGGAAATAGGACATGTACACGCGCTAATCCAATGTCAAGAGTAAAGCAGTCAACCCTACGGAAGTTTAACTTTAGGTTTCCCTCCTTTTCATTTTATGACGATATTTATATGAAATTGTCAAAGGGATGGAGGTCGAGCTTTCAAGCCCATCCTGAAGAACTATATCTACCTTCATAAACCTCGTCTCATTGTTTTGGTCGAGCCATGCATTATCGGAGCTCGTGCAATGAAAGTTATTAGGAATCTGGGATTCGGTAACCCTTTTCAGGTAAAAGCAGAGGGTTATTTGGGAGAAATCTGGCTTCTATGGAAAGATGATATCGTAGTCTAAATTCGGATGGCTCACTGACAATTTGTGCATGCCAACATTGAGTGGGATCAGTTGACGTTTGATTTCACTACCATTTATGCTAGCCCTACTTCTGCATTACAAAAATTTCTCTAGCATTATCTGCCAAATCTTGCGAGGCTCACTAACACACTTTGGCTGCTGGGAGGCAACTTTAATGCTAAATTGAAAAGTATCGATAAACGCGACAGGTCCCGTCTCCAACCCATTGTCAATACTCATTTTCGAGACTGTGTGCATAAATGTAACATTCAGGATCTTGACTTTTTTGGTCCAAGATTCATGTGGCGGAGAGGACAAATCCAAGCCAGATTAGATCGCGCCTTTGGTTCTACTTCTTGGCACTCAGTCTTTCCTAATACCCGAGTTACTCATTTTCCTTTTTTGAAATCAAATCATCGACCTCTCCTTATCAATTTTCAAAACAATGACCCTCCTACTACTTTGATCAAGTGGTGCGATCCAAAATCTATCGAACAAACTCCAACAATGGAATGACAATGTCTTTGGAAACATTTTCCACCGTAAAAAGCGTCTCATGGCTTTCATCAAAGGCATCCAAAAACCTCTTGAAGATACAGATTCGTCCTCCCTCCAAGAGCTCGAGGAATACCTGCGGACTGAATTAGAGCAAGTCCTGTACCAAGAAGATCTATTCTGGCACCAACGTTCCAGAAGTCAGTGGCTAGGACAGGAAGATAGGGATACATAATATTACCACGTAATCACCAGGACCAGATGTCGACAAACGAGGATCATTTCTTTGATAGATGTTAACGACAATGTGGTTACAGACATCTCGTCTTTCAGAAGATTAGCGCAGAGTTACCTCGATGATCTATACCTATCTGAAGGCCACTCCCCCACAGCCTGGCATATTCATGGTCATTTCCCTCCCCTCCCGCATCAAATGACAGCTAACCTCACTCGCCAGTTAAACCCAGACGAAATAAAAACGACGTTCTTCTCCATAGCTCTTAATAAAGCTCCAAGATTTGATGGGTTAACCACACTATTCTACCAATCCTAGTGGGACACTGTTGGAACTCAACCAAACCATTATGGTCCTTATCCCTAAAACTCTGTCCCCCTTTTCGATTTCACAGTTCAGGCCTATAGCTCTATGCACTGTTCTCTACAAAGGCCCCACCAAGATTATAGTCAATAGGATTAAACCATACCTCGAAGAACTTGTAGCTCCCACTCAGTGTAGTTTTGTTCCAAGGCGCTTTATTACCGACAACATCATCATCACCCAAGAAGTCATCCACTCCATGAAAAAGAAAACTGGTCGCAAAGGGATAATGGCTATTACTGTGGACCTGGAGAAAGCGTATGATCACTTAGATTGGGACATCATTCAAGACACTCTGGTAGATGTTGGCCTTTCGGATTCACTGATTACTCTCATCATAAAGTGCATATCAATTGTCTCCTTACAAGTGAACTAGAATGGTGATCTAAGCGAAGCCTTTACTCCCTCCTGAGGTATTCGCCAGGGGACCCTCTTTCTCCCTACGTCTTTGTCCTATGCACGGAACGTCTTGGCCATGTGATAACCCAAGTTGTTTCACAAGAAAGCTGGCAACCGATCAAATTAAGCAGAAATGGTTCACCCCTCTCCCATTTATTTTTTGCTGACGATCTCATCCTCTTCTCAGAAGCCTCCATCATTTAAGCGATTGTCATTCGGGATCTCTTGAATTCTTTCTGTGAGACTTCTGGACAACACATTAGCACGGCCAAATCGAGATGCTATTTCTCCAGGAATATCCCTCCCTCGACGTGTCACTCCTTAAGCCGCGAATTAGGATTCCACATGACAAATGACCCTAGTCGTTATCTTGGCATTTCTCTTCTGCACCAACGAGTCAGCAAAAGAACGTATTAGTACATACTAAATAGGGTCCATCAATGCTTATCAGGATGGTCAGCCAAACTTTTATCTTTCGCTGGCTGCATCACTTTGACTCAGTCAATATTAGCGGCTATCTCGAGCTACACAATGCAGACAGTCCGTTTACCACGTAGTCTATATGACAAACTGGAAAAAGCCATGATACAATTTTTGTGGGGATCGTCTCGCGACAAAAAAAGGATCCACTTAGTCAACTGGGTGGAAATTTGTAAACCAAAGGAGTTGGAGGTCTTGGCATTTGGCAAATTCGTGAAACAAACGATGCCTTCCTAGCAAAACTCGGATGGTCATTGATCGCCAAACCAAAAGCTTTATGGGTCAAAGTGCTATCTGGTAAATATAACTTCGATGCCAACCACATCCCCACCTCTTTTGAAATCTCAGGGGGATCAATGGTTTGGCAAAGCATAAAGGCAACCTGGCACATCATTTCCCAAGGCATGAAATGGATGATTGAAGATGGCTCTAGGACGCACTTCTGGCTCAACCCTTAGATCGCGGGAGTATGACCGCTTATTTTCCACACTACACACCCAATCCTAGAGCCAACTCTTAACCTCAGTGTCCGCCAATTTGTGGATTCTACTGACAATTGGAATTGGGCAGCTTTCCAATCGTGTCTCCCAACACTGATTTGCCGATTAATTGCCGACACGTTTCCACCCAAGCAATATCTTGGTCACGATAAGTTGGTATGGGGAGTTTCCGACAATGATCTCTTCACTATAGCATCAACTTATTCCATGCTTCTGGGCAACAAAGACGCTTCGACTCATGGGTCTGGAAGGCAATTTGGCAGTGGCCAAGACCACAGCGAATTTGCTCGTTTCTATGGCTACTAGCGCAAGATCGTTTACTCACCAACCAACAACGAGTCCGAAAACAACTCACTACTGACAACACCTGTCATCAATGTAACCTCGAAGAATCATCTCTACACGCTGTGAGAGACTACACCAAAGCTTGCCAAGTGTGAGACACATTATCAACGGACCTTGCTACTTCTGACTTCTTCTCTATGCCAACTAGAGAATGGCTCCTTAAAAACCTTCAACAGCACCGGCGAGTTCTAGGCCATGATTGGGTGGTTATTTTTGGAACGACTTATTGATTCCTCTGGATGTGGAGGAATATGTCACTCTTTGATGATCATTTCAATTGTTCATCCTCACCTATTTCTATCATTTTGTCTTATGCAGATCAGATCCACAAGTCTACCGTGTGGCAAAGCCGGGTTGACACCGGGTTCTGTCCCCACAAAGAGCAACTCATCGGTTGGAGCAAACCGTCCCCTAGATAGGTAAAATTAAACACAGACGGAGCATGCAATCGCTCCCAATTCTCGGCTACAACAGGTGGCCTCATACGAGATAGTGATGGCAAGTGGCTTGGAGGATTTACTCAGAATCTAGGATGGTGCGCTTCGTTGTTTGCAGAACTCTAAGGAGTTTTTACAGGACTTTTGCTCACCTGGAGCATGGGCTTCTGCCGGTTAGAACTAGAAGTGGATTCACTCGCGATGCACAAGATCATATTTTCTCGGACAACCGCTCCATGGCACTTAACCCCATAATAACGAGTATCCACGAACTGTTCACCCGAAACTGGTCTGTTGTTCATTGACATATATACCGAGAGAACAACAGATGTGCTAACTGGCTTGCCACCCAGACAGAACATTCTGACGTTGGTGTCACATATTTTGATACTACACCTATCGGGTGTCAACGTATCCTATTTAAGGATATGTCGAGGATTTATTTCTCCAGACTTGTTTTATAATCTGTTTCGTTAGTTACCCTTTAAACAAAAAAAGAGAAATTAATAATACGAGAAATTGATTAAATTATAGATATAGTTAAATATATGTACTTGTTAAAAAATAAGTTCATTGAACTAAAATGACATTAAGAAAATTCTATATAAAACATTATTAGAATAACAACCTCTTAACTAGTTAAAGGTAATATTGTGTATTATTAGATCTTTTTAAATTTTGTATGTCAACATAATTACTACATGATTGCTGTTGTTGTAGATAAAATATACATGTATGTTTATGAAAAATTTTAATGCGATGATTGTATGAGTTATTCTTGGACTTAAAATTATTATTTTTTGATGTTATTTATGAGTTATCGTAATCATTACTAAATTAGTAGTCATTAATTTGACATGAAAGATATAGAGGCAGTTGAATTATTAATATGAGATTCAGCACTTTAAAATAATTAGGAAAAATGTTATGTTATTCTTAATTAGTATTATTTTAAGAAATATTTAACTAAGATAAAAATGAAGATTTGAATATAATTTTTAAATATCATTAAAAGATCTGTTGGTAATGCTAAAGAATTAAAATAATTGGACTCAAATATAGTAGATATTAAATTCATACTTTATATTTAACCAGACATTATATGTAGAAATGATTTAATTTTATAAAAATTATGCAAAAAAAATTTAGCTAAAAATAATTGAATTGAACATTTTTTATATTTAAGTGTTCATGATTCATTGACAAACATTATTATTGATTTATAATATAAATTATTTAATTAAAAAATTAAAAATAAATTAGAAGAACTAATATACCTATTTTTAAACATGATTTTATATTATAATTTTTTTCATTGTCAGAATATTTAATAATTAAATGAGTTACATACAAAAAGAATTAAAGTGATAAAAGATAATTAAATTATATTAAATTTATTAAGAAATTTGAGAAACATTAAAATCAAATGTGAGAATTTTGGCTAGTAGGTACCAATATTAGATATTATAATTATTTATTAATATTTAATTTAATTTAATTTATAAACATATGTTCATTAAATTACTAAAGCGATCTAAACCTTAATATAAATATGTGTATGCGTTCTAAAAACTAGCACTTTTGGCATGCCCCTCTACATCATTTGGCAAACTTAACTCAACTCATTCATATGGATATTATTAAAGGTTAAGACATGTGCTCAATTTTAATGACTTTTAATAACCTATTTTGAAAATTAGTCTTACAAAAGAGATGCTGAAAAGGCTAATAGAAGTTTATAATAAAGTATGATTTTCTATTCATGCTTTTATTATGTTTATCAATTAATCATATTTTAAAACTAAAATAATCTCAAACTCTGAGTAATTATAAAAATTTTATTTTCTTTTCCCATCTCAACAATTTTTTTTAAAGACTATATTATTGGAGGAATAATATGTAAAGGAATATGTATGAAGTTCACAGGAGAGCTAAACGAAGAATTTTTGCCATGTCCTTGCGCACTTATTTCTCTTATATCTTTCTTCTTTTTAATTAACATGATATTAACTTTAATTCATAACCTTTTGGATAAATTGGTTCGAGTATTTTTAAATTCTAAACAAAATATTAAATGTATTCTAATATTATATATTATGAACTATGAAAATAAATATATAGTATTCTACTATTAGTGATAGAACTTAATTATATTGTCATATGTATATGATTGTCTTATGATTTACTACGTAAAATTACACACATATATAATCAATTATCTCATTTTTAATACATAAATTGTTTTAGATAGTAATTAATTTAAAGCTGATTTCTAAAACACTAAACACCATCTTTTAAGATTCAACCATATTACTAATTTTGAATTTTTCAAATTTTAACATTTTAAAACTTACTCTTAAATTCTATTTAGATTACCTAATTAAATTTATATTATTTTTCTGTTATAAAAAAAGTCTGAATTTTGTAAGAAGTAAGTTATGATAATTTTTTGTTGTGGTATAAATAAGTCCATAGTTTACGCACAATCTATCCAAGGTAATGGGAACTAGGGTATCTTCAAAAGGGAATATAAGTTAAGGTTAATTTCTGCCGTATATACAAGTTGCCATTAGTGGTAAAACTCCTAACTTAGATGAGTCTATGTCTATTTACAGTATGGTGAATCTTGAAACAAATTTTGTTTTGCTAGGCAAAATCTTGACTCGGATTGCTATTGAAAATTGTGTGACTTGTTCCAAGATTGCTTAAAGTGTGTAGCCATGTTATAACCAGTGCAGAAATCAAACGAGAACATCTTTTAAACCTTTCGGAGTCCCAAATGAAACCCATTATTGGTTCAGTTGACATTTTCCTCTAGGCCAATTGTCCATATAACAAAAAGGAAAGCTATTCAAGTCAAGCAATTATAACTCTAGACTGAAATTGATAAAAAATGAACAAGAGAAGAGAATCTTAGGAATTAAGTTTAATCGTAAAAATTATATGGCATATTGATCATGGATCAGATAGTAAAGAAGGGTGTAAGAAGTAGAAAAGTCTGTCATATTCAAGAAATCTAACCGCTTTAGGTGACTAGCAGCGGATCTATTCAGCTCTAACTTCACACCATGATAAAAGATTAAGAAACGCACACAATACTGACTTGATAAACAGAAAATTGAACAGTCATTGACAAAGCAATTCAGAAGAAATCTGCTTAATTAAAATGAAAAGACACCATGTTCATATTACAATCCAACACCAGGAGTAGACCAGACATGCCCTTCAAAGCTCTGCTTACCTGATCCAACGTCAAGAATGACATGAGTCCATTAATATCAGCATTCAGCAGAGACTTTTACCGTTATAGAGTTCCCAGGGTTTGCAGGACTGAAAATCAGTGAATTGATTCTGCAACCAAAAATGTGATAAAGGGTTGCTTAGATACTGAGGAAATAAATTATTCTTGGACATTTCCTGTTTGTATGGTTTATGCATTTTGATTTGTAGTAGTACCTAAGATGAAGTATATACTATTAAACTACTCAAACATCGCCAAAATTTGGTTTTGGAACATAAGTAATTACCTCTTGAGAAATTCCACTGTTTTGGAGATGACTGAAAAGTGATGAGGGGCTCCACTTACTCATAACCACCAAGGATTCATCAATCATATTGCTTCCCTCTATCGTAGTACGGAAGGGGTTTTCCTCTTGTGAGCTCCTAAGCAGCTCAACCAGCTGATCTGTAGAAGGGTTCATTAAGTGACCATGAGTGGCTGATTCCTCCCCAGTTTCAAAGGGATTCAAACAACTTAATTGGTTCAATTCTATGTCCGTTGCTTGCTGATTATGATAATGAATCATTGATTGATGCAAACTTTTTCGAATCTTCATCTTTTCTTTTGTTCTTTCTCTTGCCCTTTCTCTTGCTTTGTCTCTTAACTCCCTTGGAAGAAAGTGAACTCCCCTTTTACACGATGACCTGGCCTTCTTCTCCTTGTTAACGATACGTGGAGTTGGTTTGCCTTTGGAAATATTGGTTCTTTTAAAGAAGGTTTCGTCAATACCTGACACAACTTCACACTCAGAAGTAGACGATGCACTCTCGATCGGAACTGTACTGCACCTGTAGTTCATAATCCCACTATATAGTTTCTTGATTTCAGTTGCTGCCTGTATAAGTAACCACTCAATAGTTTTGCTAGGTTTGTCGAAGTTAAGCTTCTCTTGCAGATCAAAAAAATTAGGAGCAACTTTAAGGGAGAGTCTTATTCTCCTATCTCTTGGTCCGTGACGAGTGTCTATCTTGCTGTGACGATCTGGCTTGGAGGATTTCTTTCTTGGAATCTGTTCAGCACTTTGGTGAGGTTTCTTGCTGCAGATATTGTCTAACTCACCAACGTCGACACTTTTGTTAGAATCCAACATGCTATCGATGGTATCATAGACTGCAGGATCAGTAGCTTGCAAGGACTGAAGTAAAAGTTCATGGCCTTGTTGGATAAAAAGGTCATGGTCTCCTAATTCAAAATCCTCATGAACATTGGCATGAGAGGAGAAGTGGAAGAGAGACGAGAGAAAATCTTCTTGCTTGGAATTGGCAATAATCTCACTGAAAAAGGGTCGGTTGTAAGCTAGTTGGTCGCTGGAAGAGATCGGGTTGTTTCCATTGTTGCTGGAGGGAATCATTTTAGATATGTAATTGCACTGGACATATAACCTAGGTAGGTCAGCAGAATAACTAATTAGTAGATAAATTCAATATTGTATTTCTATCTCTCTCTCCAGGGAATTAAAAGCCTAGAAATTTCATCTTCTTCAAATCAACATCTCTGCAAGCAAAGGAAACCAGTAGGTAGTTAGTGGGAAAGACAGACATTCGTTGATGCTTTGTTAACCCCCAACTCAGAAGCAATGGCTGAGATATAACTCTTGGTGCATACTGATCATAACTGCATTTTCATGTTTGTATATAAGCATTGTTGAGTTTGTATAGCAAAGCTGTGGGGTCTGAATTAAGTGAGGGAGACGGAGAACTTCCATTTACCTTTGGACAACCAAGGGATTGAGCTTGAGACAGACAGCATAGAAAGCGTATCATACGTTGATGATGTGCAGTGGTTGTGGAGCTGGGAGAGAGAGAGAGAGAGAGCTTGGATGCTAGGAGGGGATTTGAGTAATAATTGATTCAGGTAGCCAGTGGGTGGAATTTATTGGCTAAAATGAGCCATCTTTTTCCATTTTCTTTTCTTGCGTTGAGAGGAAAAGTTGGGTATTAGGACTTGGAAAAGTATAAACAGAAGCGCATTTGTTGAAGTGAGTGGATAGGAAATACAAACAAGTAGATGTCAGTTGAGTTCACTTGAGTAAGTGACATATTGACAGAGAACTCAACAAAGGAGCTGCATGTTTGAACTTTGAATAGACGAGGCAGTGGGTTTTGTGGGTTAAGGTTGCTACATCACAGGCAGTGACTTGTTATGGGAAAGTTCAAGCTATAATTCATGTTTTGTAATGTAAGATCCACGTGGCTTTTTCTAAGCGTCGAAAGGAAGGACAATTATTTCACTCAAAGGGCATATGCTGCTGTAAGAGTCTGCCATGAGAACCAATGCTCCTTTGACTCTTTGTCTAGACGTCGCTTTCACTAAAAGAGAAACCTCATCTCATCCCTCTCTTTATCTTTCGTTCTCAAGTCTATAATGTCATGATTGTCCATGTTATTGTTGTTCTTGTTGGGCTCTATCCAAGCCATGCGTGCTTATCGATAAAAAAGCTGCCCTTCTAACTCTCACCATCACGGACACAAGACACACACAAAAAAAAAGTTGTCAAAGAATGGTTGCTTGGTGCTTATACTATCCAATCAATGCAATGCTATCCACAAGAACCTCTCTGAAAACCCTAGCCAATCACCTCTTGCCATAACTACAGAACCCAGCCCCCTAAATATGTCGTCATATTTGGAAATGGCAGTACTACTAGTATTCCACACTTGAGAAAGCTAACCTTCTCTCTGTGGTCTACCATTTACTTCCACCCTCGTGATGTTTCCTTTCCATTTTTACATGCCGCTTTCTCCACTATTTGTACAAACGTCTCTCTATCTCTCTATCTCTCATTTCTAGCTGAGCACCACTTCCTTAGACTGGCATTGGCATAATTAAGAGGACGGACCGAGGACCACATGATGTGGCGAGCTGTGATTGTTCTGAAGTTGCTTTCAAGAAGGTGATAACTTCGAACGAGAGGTGATGAATTGTACCATTTTTGAAGTGGGTGATAATGAGAGCATTAAACCCTAAAAAGTCTTGGTCTTAGTGCTTTCGTATATCCTTAGTTTTGGGTTCCTGATTCTTGAAGATTTCATTACCATTTGAACTAATAAAAAGCATCCCTTCTTTAATGGACTTGGTCAATCCTGCCATATACTGTGTTTAACTCTAATCCGAGGTTAGCCAGCTTCTTCCTGATCAATCTATCATTGTTATAATCAAGTATGCAGTTATAAATTATACAGAAGAGATACTAAATATAGGCGTAGGAATTGAGATTGCTAGAGCGAAATATATGTTTATGAATCTATTTGCATATGTGTTTATGAACATTAATGAGTGCGTGCGGACAGGGGCCAGTTATCAAGTTTATTGACTGTACCAGAAACGTGTGAGATTAAAATTATGAAAAAGTCATTTTGCATATGGGTATGTACACGACATATTCCCTCAGTAATGTAGCATTGTTATTTTTGGTAATTCTTTCACCCTTTCCAAGATTTGGGATGGAGTCTGCTAGGGACGAACCATTTTCCATAGAAAGCAAGGGTTTGAATAACTTGTAGAGCCACAATTTCTTGTGCAGTGGCTCGATTTGGTATTTTCACATTATATATATGGTTTTTAGTTTCTTGGGGTACGTTGCTTTTGGAAGTAGCTTAAGATACATAGGCCTAAAGTTATTGTGTGGATGGAAAGAAAGTCGTGTTACTTTTTACCTCTTGGAAATATCTTCTGGGTGTGTACATGCTTCTTCCAGGTGCATTCATATGACCATAGTTTGCTGGTGCATGTGGACCTAAAGAGGGACCTACAACTCGCTAGGTCACCATTTGCAAAAATCACATATGATCGAGAGAGAGTTTTGCCATTGACACCATGGTTAAAATTAAAATCCGGTTGTTTTTACAAGAAAAGGAAATAAGCATTGAGGAGAAGATTGAAAAAGATGAAAGCGAAGGGGGGTTACCCGTGAATTAAGCTGAACCCCAGTAAGAGCTACCAAACCTTGATGGAAGTGCATGTTGTCTTTTCCACTACATGTTTGGTGTATCAAGTCCATGACCATTTTCCTTACTATGATTCATTGAAGGTGTGCTAGTTAATTCTAACGGAGTCAATTCCTTGGTCATGAAAACCTGATACGAAGGAAGCCACATGATGCATACGAATAAGTTGCAATCAATAACATGAGGCTCAATGCATTATACAGCACTAAAGTGTTGCCAATAATTAGTATCGTCAAATTCTCCCTTATATTATTTTCAAATTATAATATGCCGCAATTTGAATGGACATAGCCACGGTATGGTCATGTAGTTTTTGGTCCTTCCACCTCAGGCCATATAACTGTGTGAAACTTGTTGATCGCATTATTCAATCTCTCTCCGTTATGATTTGATTAGATTGTCCAAAAAGTTTTAAATCGCATTCTAACCTTTTTATTGTATATATCAGCGAGCCCCTTGATTTGATAGTTGGATAGCATTTGACATTCACCAAAAAATAGGCCGCTAAGTGTTTCTGTATACATTAGCTAAATGGTTCACGAATATTGTGTTCGTCTGATGCAAGTAAAGGTTTCGATACGACAATTCCAATTTCGTTCTCATGAGTTGCCCACGTCATGAAATAAGAATCTAATGATGCTTTCTTGTTCAACCGTATTTGTTTGCCTGCATTGATTATCGTTGCAATTTAATGGCATGTACATGTATTGAAATGGACATGACTAGCATTGAATTATCAGTGTCCTCAGATAAGGTTAAGTGTGACAGATCTGAGTCTTTTTCCGATGGTTACAAAGATAGTACATCTATCTACATAACAACAAAGTGATAAAAGGAGATGCAAATAATTGATCCTCACTAAAATATGCTTATATCAATTGTAAGCAGACCTGCCTAATCATTCTGTCATTTTTTGCTGCCTGAGCAAGGGAGTTCCTTTACATCCTACGTTGTCACTTCCTAATTCCTATATATGGCTTCTCGTGCTCTGCTTTCATACCAGAGAGCAAAGAGTAATTTTCTGACAGGGATGTGCTACACTTAATCAATCAATTAATAACCTCATCTTCTTTCCACATATATGCATCAGTTTTACATTAACATTTTTTTAATAATTTGACAATACGAGGAGCGAAGTTGAAGCAGATGGGCTTATGGATTAGGGACTTTAATTGTGACTTTTTACTTACCAACAAGTATTTATGATGACTTCTGATACCTAGTGTTATTAAAACCAATTAAGCACCAACATATTTTCATCAAATTTCGAAACATGATAGTTAGTGACTTTATGTTCATGCAAAATTAATGTTCATAAAAAGTTGGGACGAAATTATGTTTATTTATTTCAAAAATTAGAATCAAATATTTAATTAATGAATTAATTATATATTCATACTTAAATATAAATTTTAAGTTCAAATAAAGAGGCACAAATTGGTCCCAAGAAAGGAGAGAAAATAATGACCAAAAACAGACTAAGAAAGGGCTTGGGTCCACGGAGGTTTATTCTGATGTAACCAGTAACAAGAATCATCTTCTGTTCTATGCTGAATGTTTTATCATCAGCAACTAATTCTTAATCTAGAATGTGAATGCAAATCATTGTCTATCTTGGTTACGTTCTTTTCCTTTGGAATTGGCACTGGGTTCTGTTCTGACCTCCATTAATATAAACTTGTACCTTTCTTCAAATGGAATTGACAATGGTTTTAGGAACACATGTCCCAAGTTCCTGCACTCCTTCCCGATGCCCAAGATATGCAGAGTGGAATTTCTCTCCTCCTTTGCGCAGAACAAAATTTAGCAGGACACTGATGCTGAATACTGTAGTTTGTAGTAACATGTCATGTGAAAGTAATAAAGGGCTTGACGTTTCTAACTCTGTTGTCACTTTATGTGCTGGCCCACCCACAAAAATGAGGTGGCTATATCTGGAACATGATTGAATACATGAAAACCAGTTGTGTTGCTGCTTACCTGCAAGGATTCTGCTGTATCGTACATGTTCTTAAATTTCTTCTTTTTCCGGGACATTTGGTATTAATGGTGTGTTTGTAATTGTTTTCCAAATAAATATATCAAGAACATTCTTAATAGTTAGATTTTTAAGTATAGAATAAGACATCTTAGTGGCTCTGATGCAATGTACCTGTCATATTGTTGATCATGACATTTTCAAGAATTTCTTTCCTTTTATAGTTGAAGAATATAAACGATTGGCACTTTCTCTCAGAGATTGCTATTTTAACCCTATAGCTAATAAGTTAATTATAGTTTAATGACATAATTATTTATTTAAAGTTATCCTTTAACTTATACATATTTAGATGCATATATTAAAGTTCATAAGGTGAATATATATTACAAATAAAATAATGGTTAATTACAAAAAAATCTTAAACTTTGGTCAATTTTGCAATTATAGTTCGAACTTTAAAAAGTGACAAAAAAATGCTCAAACTTTCATTTTTTTTTTCAATTCTAGCCCTACGTTAATGACTCTATTATCTTTGCTGATGTGGTATTGCCACTTGTTCAATAACCCTAATTAATAAGACACGATAGCCTTAATTAACAGAAGTGACTTAGATTAATGAAATGACGTCGTTCTATGATATAACTAAAACAATGTCATTTTAACAAGATTAAATCCCTAAATCTGTCTATCGATCTCTCCTCCCAAACGCAGACACCATTGTTTCTTTGTTCCACATTTTTCGTTTAATCTTATCGATAGCAAAAACCTGTCATCTTATTGTTGGCAAGAGTCTATCTTCTTTGTCATTTTTCAAAGGCCTGTCTAACCACACCACCTCACACATTTCCTTTGGTCTCCACCATAGTTTGATGTAGTTTTTCCTATGGTTCCATAGCTTAGAAGTTGACGTAATTTGAAAAACTATATGATGGAGGTTTATGGTTTCTAGGATTTTTGGGGTTTTACTTGATGTGGAAATAGCAAGCGATTGTTGAAGAATGATGTTGTGTTATTAGGAGAAAAATTCGATTGATACGAGGATATGAGGTAGTGATAATAGATGTAGGGAATAGAGATAAAAAGAAGCCAGACCAATGTTAGTGTTGAAAGTCGCCAAGTAAAAGCAAGATATGGAAACCTCGTATTCCCAAAACATTAGAGATAGGTTTCTTGTTAACTTCTGAACAAGAATAGAGAAAGTGACAGACATATCAGACCGAACAATAATGTTTCTTTCTGGGTTGTGTTTCACGATGAAAAGAACAACATGTTTCAACATTTTCCTACTAAAGTGATTAAACGACGTCGTTTAATCAAATAGGATTTTTAATCTTAAGCACTGCTGATGTGTCTTATTAATTAGGGTTTTGGACACATGGCATTGCCACATTAGTAAAGATATTGGAGTCACTGACATCAAGCTATAATTGAAAACAATTGAAAGATTAGATATTTTATTGCCACTGTTTAACGTTCGGGCCATAATTGCAAAATTAACCAAAGTTTGAGATTTTTTTTGTAATTAACCTCTAAAATTATAATGATATCATAATTATGAGATTCATATTATATAGTTGAAAAATATAATCGATTAGCTTATTGTGAGGGATTGTTATTTATACCTTATAGCTAATAAGCTGATTGTAATTTAGTGACATAATTACTTAAAGATATTCTTTAACTTATACATATTTAGATGTATATATTGAAGTCCATAGGGTGAATATATATTGCCAATAAAATTATACCGATATCATAATTATGAGATTCATATTTTATTTATGTATTATCTTTAAATTATTCTTAATCATTATTCTATTAAGACTGGGCATTAATAGAGTATAAAAAGACTAGCAAACTTATGTTTATTCCTTATAAAGGACGTAGTTGATCTTATAAGCTAAAGTATAAAGATACCTAATCAAACATTTATGTGCTTGTTAGATAACATGTTTAATAAATTGACCACATATGAGAAATTTATTTGAAATGTTACTTGTATTTTTATACAAATTTTTATTTTGATGATTGTAGAAGTGATCCTTTGACATGAAATAACCAAAGTATCTCATGTAAGGCATGATATGATTTAATGCTACTTATAACATATTCTATTTAAAGGTAACTTAGTCAATAGTTATTGAATATATCATGAACTACATAGAGATAGGTTTAAGTAATAAATATATGATTTATTACCTTAAAGTAATTAGGAAGAATTTTCTATTATTCTCAATTAGTATTGATTAAAAAATTCTTAACCAAAATGGAATGACATTTTGTAAAATAGTTTATGAATGTTATTTATAGAATCAATTAATAATGGTGGAGAGCTAATATAATTGGACTTGAATAGGTAGACATTAGTTCCATGTTCTATGTATAATGGAATATTATATTATGAAATGATTGAATTATATAAAAAATCTTCCACGAAAAAGTTAGTCAAAGTTACATTATCATTTATAAATATTTGAATAGTTATGATACATTGCTAGACATCAAGATGATCAATGGATATAAATTATTTAATTAGAGAACTAAAGATCAAATAAAGGAGTTTAATTTATCTAATCCTAAATATGATTTAGGGTTATAATTTATATCTATTGTCAACATATTTAGAAACCTAATAAGTGACACATAAAAAATGAGTTTAAGAGAGAAAAGATGTTTTAATCAAGTTGAACTTAAATGTAAAGTTTGAGAAATTTTAGAATTAAATATGAGATATTTAACAAATAAGGACCAATATGAGATATTGGATCTTATTTAGGCCTAATTATTATTTAAATATAATTAATTATAATTTTATTTCAATTAAATTATTAAAAGTTTCAAAATATATTATAAATAAGTTTAAGCTCTATAAGAGCTAGCACTTTTTGTCATGACCCGGTACCACATCAGGCTCATGACAACTGCTGCATAATCGAGCTAAGTAAACTCATGGTATCCTTAATCGATTATGCAAGGTACCTGAATATCTATTTTTTATAGCTTGGGCAGCACAACAGCTGTTTTAAAAATCCCAAAATCTGCAACATTTTTAAACACACTTCTATACTTACATCCAACCACAACTTCAGGACTTTAAAATGCACTCAAGGCAAACTCAACAATAGTATCAAATTTATAAAGCACAAGGCAATCAAAAGTTATCTTACAAAACTAGACAACAAAAGTACAAAATAAGAAACTACCCACGTGGGTAATACCCCAAAAAAGTCACAAAATCATATGATCCACTAAAAGCTTCAAACTCTCTAAATTAACCTGCATGATTGGAAAGCAGAGGGGGGTGACTACACTAGATACTCAGTGAGTAGGAAAAATATATAACACAAATAGAATTTGATTCATATCAAGACAGTGTAGATAATATATGAAGTGAATATATATCACATAGAAATATATAGGCCTAGCCTATGGCTCAACGTATACTAGTTAGGTCCCACATAGGCCCAGCCTATTAATCACCCATCCAGTGGACATAAGTTTCAGTTCCAGTACACAAATACATAAAAACATTAGATGTATAAATCAAATCTTGTTAGAAAACAAATATTAGAATAAGTCAAAACAATCATGTTTGTCGCCACTAGTCGGCCAAACTAATGTGCACATCCACCGATTTCTGGTGTTGGCTCGACTTTCATCCGTGGTGAGTTCGGACTATAGTTGACAAGAGCGTCATGACCCTAGGTGATGACCTTGTTGGTGTCCAGACCCTATATGTGGAATCACCCGCAAGTCTCGAAGAAAAGTGTCGATATGCAGACTCGACTTTTATGTACCAAGATCAAGGATATGGGGGTCGCTTAATAAGTTGTGCTTAACACACGATTGGTTAATCATCTCCTCATCAATCACTAAAAATCATATACAAAAATTAAGTACAAAAATCAAGCAATTATTTATCGGTCTAACTAATAAAATGAAACCGTACCATGGCTCCAAGCTAAAGGAGAACAAATACATGCAAAATATATGACTCAGTTATGCATTTGTAAATTCCAAAATATTGTTTTATTCAATAAAAGTCATCTTTAAAATCTATATGCAAAGTTGTTCAAAAACGTAGTTTCAGAAAAATAAGACGTTATCCATTGCATTTTATTTGCAGGTTTGTTAAAAGTCATATCATTTCTCAAAATATAAAATTAAACCATAAGAAAGCATTGTCCTTTGCACTTCAAACACAGGTTTGTTGAAAACAATATCATTGTTCAAAATATGTAATAAAATATCAGTTTCAAAAATAATGTTGAAACATTATTTCATACAATAAAAGTTATCATTTATATTCCGAATGCATAGTTGTTCAAAACAATGACGTTTATTAAATACCTAAACATATTAGGATCCATTTGAAATTCAATTTTACCAGACGTTGCCTAAGTTTAAAATTCACATACCAGTCATCATACTTGTTTTAGGAAGTTCTAATCCTATTTAAGAAATACAATTTCCCCAACTCACCTCAAAAGAAGATATACACTCTATTAGCTTCAACAATCCTCGGTACGAGCTCCTTGATTCATAGCTCCCGAGCTTTTATACATAAAAAGACATACAATGAAATTACTACTTAAACATAAATTTTATATTTATACACCCTCACATAAGTGTATAAAACACAATATCACTCCCTATAAGCTCTAGAATCTGACCATTAAACTTCTCACAAGTTTACTTCCTTACTAGTCACATTAGCTTTTCTTTTGCATTTTCTAAGGCATTTAATGCTTTTAATCCCATACTTACTTATTTTCAAAACATAATTAAGCACATCTTTTGTCTAAGCATATTAGGCCTTTACTTGTCAATCTAAGCAACAATTCAAGTTCACTCTAAGTAATCATAAAAGTGTTTTCCAATGCATACCATTATAAAGCCTTAAACCCTAAATCAAGTTCACTTAGGCATTTTATCAAACACTAAACGTGCATGATTTTCAAGTCACATTTCCAAGACTTTATCATAATAATTCATGCTCCTATCATGTCATATAGTAAACACTTCCAATCAATGACACATTCCACCACTCCATTCCAACCAATTTCCTTCATTTAAGCTACATTTTATCAATTGTACAACTCATTACATTAATCCACCATTTCTCCATCATTTCGACCTAAACTTAACCAACACACATTTTCTTCATTCTTCATCATCAATTCACATCATACATGTATAATTAACACTATAGGATTCATTTAGACCATCAATTTCAATAGATATTAAAAAATTCACAAACTTTCACCTAAAGGGGAGAATTTTGGTTTTGACTTAAAGAAGCCTCTCCATGGCACATTTCATTTATCTAAACCATGTTTCATGCATATTCAAGTATAGAGAACAACATATCTTAACACCAAACTCAAAATCATAATGTAGAGAGATGAGACAAAATTTACCTATACTTTCCTTTAGTTATATCTTCAAATCCTTTGAGAATTTCTCAAATCTAATGATAGATTTGAGTTCCTTGACCCTAACTTAGCTTAGAACGAGGTTGAAGAATCAAACAGATGGTAAACTTTTAGCTGATGGCCAAAACTTCTTCCTCTCTTCTTCTTTTTTCTCCTCTCTTTTAATTAAAACAAGATGGTTTAAGTCTTAAATGGGAGGGCACGTCCATACATAAGAGGGGTCTAGAATTTTGACTCTTCTTTGACCAAAATATGGTGAAATTACCTTTTTTCCCTTAGGTTGTGTGAAATTACCATTTTACCCGCCAAACTTTTCCTAAATTTGCAATTAAGCCCAAAATTTGGGAATCACCAAAACGTTTATTTTTATTTTGGTCCTCGAACTTTTGGGAATTATAATTAAGCCCTTTAATTTTATAAAATTACAAATTGATCCTCCAAGAATTGAAAAATTACAATTAAGTCCTTTAATTTTTAACAACTTTTGCAAATGAGCCCTTATATATATCAACTTTTCCAAATAAGCTTTCTAAGTGTCCAATAAGTCTATAAATCATTTCTAATCACCTCTAAGGCAT
>JAOQMP010000007.1:16818505-16829007 GCA_027563575.1 Erythroxylum pedicellare
ATAGACAACCATCTACTAGATATTCAGTTGATCAGTATGTAATGCTGACTGACGGGGGAGAACCAGAAAGCTTTGATAAAGCTATGAATGATGAACACAAGAAGAAATGGAAAGAATCCATGCAAGACGAGATGAAATCCTTGCATGAGAATAAAACATTTAAGTTGGTGAAGTTGCTAGAAGGTAAAAGAGCATTGAAGAATAAATGGGTGTTCAGAATCAAGCATGAAGAAATCATCAACCATCCTCGATTCAAAGCAAGATTAGTAGTCAAAGGATTCAGCCAAAAGAATGGTATTGACTTTGATGACATATTTTCACCGGTGGTGAAAATGACATCCATACATACAGTGCTAAGGCTAGCCGTAAGTTTTAATATAAAGGTTGAACAAATGGATATCAAAACTACCTTCCTACATGGGGATTTGGAAGAAGAGATATACATGGAGCAAGCAGAGGGTTTCGTAAAAAATGGGGAAAGAAGACAATGTTTGTAGACCAAAAAAGAGTCTATATGGTCTAAAATAGGAACCAAGACAGTGGTATAAAAAGTTCGAGTATGTTATAAGGGAGCAAGACTACAAGAAGACTACTTCAGATCACTATGTGTTTGTGAAGGAATTCTCTGATGATGATTTCATTATTTTATTGCTCTATATAGATGATATGTTGATTGTTGGTAAGAATGTTTCTATAATCAACAATTTGAAGAAACAGCTGGATAAGTCGTTTGCCATGAAAAACTTGGGATCAGCAAAGCAGATTCTTGGCATGTAGATTATCAGAGATGAAAGCACCAAGAAACTATGGTTTTCACAAGAAAAGTATATTAATAAAGTACTTCAGAGATTCAAACTGGACAAAGCTAAAGCAGTTAGTTTTTCTCTTACTAAACACTTTAGATTGAGTTTTAAAGAGTGCCCTTTTACAGATGAAGAGAAGGAAGAAATGTCCATCATTCTATACGCTTCAGCAGTTGGAAGTTTGATGTACGCCATGGATTGTACACGGCCAGATATTGCTCATACAATTGAAGTTGTGAGTCGTTTCCTTTCAAATCTTGGAAAGGAGCATTAGGCTACAATCAACTGGATTCTCAGGTATCTTCGAGGGTCGTCCAAAATATGCTTATGTTTTGGAAGAGCTGAACCTATGTTAACTAGTTACACAGATGCAGATATGGATGGAGATATTGATTCGAGAAAGTCTACATCAGGTTACTTAATTACTTTTGCAAGGGGACCTGTCATATGGTAGTCAAAGTTACAGAAGTGTTTTGCACTTTCTACAACTGAAGCGGAGTTTATTGCAGCAACGGATGTCTGTAAGGAGTTGCTATAGATGAAGAAGTTCTTTGATGAACTTCGTATCAAGCAAGAGCAGTATCAACTATTTTGTGACAGTCAGAGCAATATTTACCTTGGTAAGAATGCCTCTTTTCACTCACGATCAAAACACATTGATGTGAGATATCACTGGATCAGAGAAGTGATAGAGACGAAACAATTATAGTTAGAAAAGATCTATACTGATGAAAATGGAACAGACATGTTAACCAAGATTCTACCAAAAGGCAAGTTCGAGTATTGTCGATCAGTCATGTAATCGGGAGGGGGAGATTTGTTAGATATGGGTCCCTTACATAAAAGGGACACCAATTTTTTCAACAAATACGACTCCGATTTTAGTGCCGCATTAGATGAAAAAGGAAAGAAGACAGCTGCTAATGTGGTGAAAAACTCCACTAATGTGGTGCCAATATTTTTTGTTAAAAAACCTCATTACTCCTTTTCTTTTTGGGAATTTAAATAGTATTGGTTTGATGATGCATTCATATATAAACTAAAAAATCTCTCAATGGAGATATTTGCCTTTGAACTGTGATATTTAGAGTGCAAAATTAAGAAAAATGCTTGAATATACAATAACATGAATGAAATTAGATTAGTCTTTTATTCTTTAAGCTCTCTTAAATAGTTTGAGCCTTTCTTTTAATATAATCGTGGAATTGCTCAGTTTGAATTCAACAAATTTGGCAGTGATAAGAACCACTTAAGATGTTCATGTCATAAGTTATTAGAAAAGAATATATAACTGGATACTAATTTGCAAATTATTTTACCTTATCTACATGTACTACTGGGAGATTGCCTTTTCATAACTAGCTACATTTCTGCCAAGCTAAGAACAATTGATGCAGTTATTATTACTCATTCTAATGCTGATGCAATTGGAGGTCTTTGTCACTAACAGCTTCTAATGCTATTCTGTCAATAGACAAATAGACAAATATAATTAGTCTAACTCTCAATTTTCTTCTTCGGTTTTTTAGAACGCTCAGATTTCTTCTTTGTTTGATATAGAAACACCTATTTGGTGCTAACATGGATATTTTATGTTTTAAGTTGAACCATATTCTCTCTAGGTCTTAATGATCTTTGTGATTGGACAAATAATGTGCAGCTTCTATTCCTATTTATGTTTTCGAGTGTGATTTTGAGGTCTGGTAACTAAAGAGTTCACATATCCATTTAACAATTTGTTTTGATTCATATGTTATTTTCTAGTTCCTACTTACTTTTTCACACCGAACAAATTCTTTCATTTAACGTGTACAGTATATCAATAATGTCTTTAGGTAATTCGCACTATCTTCTTATAGACAAATTGTCACTTTAGTTCTATTGTTTTCTTGATATCTTTGCTGGTTTTATCAAATGTTGCTCTGATTTTTAGTTCCTGGATCTACAGATTGGTAAGAGAGGAATATAATCAATTCTTTGTGCTTACGGTTGCATAGTTCCTTTAATCTATAAGATGATGTGAAATAATAAGAATTGAATGTTTATTCTTGAAACTGTTTTATATTTTCTAATCCATTATGTAGAAAATGCTACTCAACTTTACAGATTCTCATGAACAACATTATTGCTTTACTTACTGCTATCAGATTACTTTTTGCCCTCTGTTTTAGATGGATTGACCTTAGATCATGGTTGACAGGGGCACAAAGAGTAGGTCACTAAAGTATATCTTCTTCTAGTGGTTCAACATACTAACCTAATTAAGTTGATTGATTATTGTGTCGAGGATGATGAAAGAGGAATGTAGCGGCTACTCATATATGAATTTATGCCTAATCAAAGCGTGGAGTTCCACTTATCCACTCGATCAGAGACAACTCTCTCATGGCTCTAAGCATTTATAATTTGTAAACTAGTTTTTTATTTATTATTTTGTCTACAAGAATTATTAAAGTTGTAACTAAAATTTTGTATACAAAAAATATTCTTTTTGTTGGTATAATTTAATGATATTTTACTTTTGTATACAATGTTTCATATTTTGAATTAATAATATTGTTATACAATTTATTTGTATAATAAATTTACAATAAAAAATATCAACACATTATATACAAAATATATTGTCTAATAATATGGATTAAAATGTAACAAATAATTTATTACAACATTGTATAATATTTGGTTAAAACGTAGTAAAAATATTTGACTACAATTCTAAAACCATAGCTAATAGTATTTAGCTATGAAAAAAAAAGTAATCAAAAGTATTGGCGACGATTTCTCAAAACGTTGTTAATAATTTTTAACTACGAAAATAAAGCGTAGGCAAAAACTTTGAGCGATATGGCATAAAACATCAGTTATAGTCTTTAGTTACAAGAATTTGGAGAAGTTTTCTATGACAAATATAAATTTTCCCTAATAACTATTAGCGTCAATTTTGGGACATGAGCCCAGGAAAAAGGAAGAGGGCATGAAGCTTTATGTCTATAACATTAGATCAGCTCATGTTGAGAAAGCTAGGAATCTTGCAAATTAAACGTGCAATAATCAATACACTGGGGCAAAACAAGCTCAAAAAGAACGGGTCAAGCCAGCAAAGCACATAATTAGGCCCCATCACCCTTTTTTTTTTTTTTGAAGTTATTTACTGTGGTGGTACCCTGACAAAGGGATTCTTAAGGGGTTGTGGTTTATCAGCGAGAGACTTGGACGTTATCTTGTAGGAATTCATTTGAGCAGTTCAATTAATGTAGAGTAGGGACTAATCGTTTATGATGTGTCTAATGGAGTCGATTTCTTACTTCATCAATTCCTCATAAACTCCAAGTCAGATGAATTCCTCATAAGCTCCGGAGTTTCTGAGGAATCCTTGGCATATAGAACTCAAGAATACATGAACGCAGAGGCTTCTGAAGTTCCAATGATAGTGGCTTTCCCTCCCCCTGAAAATTTTCAATCATATGTGAAGAAGATAAGGAAAGATCTCAGTATTTTTGTGCGTCCATTCACATATACAAAAAGAGTACTATGCAAGTTGAGCTATATTAAAAAAGGAAAGAATCCTTAATCTAATTACATGCATCATTTAAGTGCTAATTAAATGATAATGACCTGTTAATTGACAGTTAAAGGTGACGACAATATGTTAAAAATCCGAAAACTCGCGTTTATTGGTCGCTGTTTATTCTTGAAGGCCTACGACTGTGATCAATGTTGGAGACAATGCAGGCTACAGGGAGACATGCACTGGATTTTCTGAAAATATGGTTGGCATAATCAGCTAGCATGATCAGAAATTTGGAGCAAAAGTTTGTTTTGTTGGTACAGCAGTTCTTGGAAGTGGTCCACCGTGCATATGTATCTTTAACATCTACAAATTCATTATAAGTTTTATTGGTAAGGTTTAAGTAGGGCTTAGCTTTCTTGAGTCTAACTCCATTAATTTTGTTTCGCTCTAATGCGAGTTACACAAGTAGTAAGATTTTAGTCCGGTCCCAAAACTTCAAAGGAAACTGTATAGCTGGAGGTTAAAAAGTTCGAGCAAGAGAACGGACTCGGATACAAAGAAGTGAGTTGGATAATGGACTTCGTGCAAGAGCCAGACTCGTATACTGGACCAACCACAAGATCAAGGGAGTAGTAGGTCGTGGCGTCGAAGAAAATTTCCGAATCACATAATATTAAGCACTGTCTTATCAAAAGACTGTAAAATTTTCAAAGAAAATAAACAAGATAATGACTAACAAAATCTATTATTATCGGCTTTGGGTGACGAATCAACCAAAAAGTTTGTCATACATTGATTTGGTTTACGCCAGTTCTTGTAATTAGAAACCTAATGTAATAAAATTGCTATAAATTATAAAATCATACGTTTAATCGAAATCTTTTTATAATATCATAAATTAATAATTTATTTAATTATAAATGTAAATAATTCGTCATAATATTTTCTTAAAATGTTAATTTATTGTAACATGATTTTTCTTGAATATGAAAATGTAATTAGATTGCATCTCTAATTTTTTGATAACCTAAAAGTATTAAGGTTGAATTTTCAAATTACAATCAATATATCAAATAATTGAATATAATCGTCCACGTTTAATTTATTAGATTTGTTAAGTTATGGCATACATCCTTTTATTTTAGTTTGGCATTTTGATCTATTAATTGGACCTATAAGATATTAATTTGACACTGATAGTCAATCACTAATCCTTATGTTTGACTTGGACTGGAATAATCTTCTAGTTATGATAGAGTTCTACCTCTAATTGATGTGTATCTTGGCAAAAGATTGTGTGGATTCAATTTTTGTCTATCTGGGTGTCTTTTGATTTGTGAGTGTGTCCTGTGTGTCGTGTGATATATGGTTTTGATTGGGGATTATTTAAGCTGGATGATTTGTGTGAGTGAGGAACCTTGGCGTTCTTGTTTTTCATATTGGATTGTTGGAGTAGAACACGATTGGGAGTGTCTTTCTTTATGCATGTCCATGTCCGTGTGTGTGATTTTAACCTTAGTAGATTCACGCTCCTGCATTAATTAACTTTGGGAGTCACTTACGTTGAACCTTCTTCCATTGGAATAGCTTTCGACTGGGAGGTATTTAGGCACTGCATGTACGTTCTATTGTATGTCAGTTGTTAACTGAGCAGTCGTGGTTTGATTCTGGAGCTGACGTAGATCAGTCCAGCTGGTGGGCAATTACTCAGATATATTTCAGGAAGCTGAACATAGGAAAAGTTCTTTTATCTCAAGTATATTGTTATTTTCTTAGTTGATTAATCACTTGAGTTATTTTTATCAATTTTCTTTCATTAAGATTAGTAAAGAAAAATCCTTTGTCGAGATTAACACGAGTCAGTCGTGTTATTGGGTGTTTAAATCTTTTACGGGAAGTGAGGTTGAGAGATAGTTTCAAGGATTGTGTAAGTTAGCTTTGAAAGCCCTTATGTAAATCTATTGAACTTTCGTGAAAGTGATTAAGCTAAGTGAGGGCTCCACAGATGTAGGTAAGGTATATCGAATTTTGTTAACAAATCTTGGTTTTATTTATCTTTGGTGTTTTTAATTTTTCTTATTTTTATGTTTGTCATAAAACAATCCAAAGTTTGCGAACCTACTACACTCCTTCGAATTTTTCATTTGGTATCAAAGCAGGTCACTAAATCACAACTTGGTAGTAAGCTGGTGCAGATCTGAGTTTCGCGAACATGGCTACAAGAGAGGATGCATTAATCACCAGACCACCACTATTGGATGACTCTAACTATCCTACATAAAAATCACGGATGAGAGTCTTCATCCAAGCTCGGGGTGCAAAAGCTTGGCATTCAGTAGTACATGGGTGGACACATCCAATGATTACTGACGATAAAGGAGAGGCAGTTCAAAAAGATCCATCTGAATGGACAAGAGCCGAAGAAGAAAGTGCACTTGGAAACTCACAAGAAATACATGCAATTTTTAGTGATGTTGATGAAGGACGCTTCTCAATGATATCAGCCTGTGAATCGGCTAAAGAAGCATGGGATGCTTTGCAAACTATTCATGAAGGGTTCAAATCTGTGATAGCGTCAAAACTACAAATGTTATCTGTGAGGTTTGAAGAACTGAAGATAGATGAGAATGAGACTATTGGGGACTTTTATGAAAGATTGAGCGATATAGCGAATCAGGCACATCAACTCAGGAAGAAATATTCCAATCTGAAGATAGTTAAGAAGACATTGAGAACACCAACTCTAAGATTTATTTTGAAAATTGAAGCAATCGAGGAGGCCCATGATATTAATGACTTCTTGCTGAAGAAGGTAATTGGAATTCTTACCAATTTTAAAATGAATTTGTTGAGGGGCAGACAAGAAAAAAAAACAAGGGATTGGCACTACAAGCTGAAACTAGAAAGGGCATAACTAATATAGAAGATGAATCTGATGAGAACGAAGATTTGATTTTGATAACACAAAATTTCAGTAAGTGGATAAAAAGAATGAAAAAAGATAGACCTGAGTTTAGGCAAAGCGGTGGAAGCTCATCGAATAACAACTTCTAACAACAAGCTAGGACTCAAAAGGGTGAAAGAAAGATGAGGATAATCCAATGTCATGAGTGTCAAGGATTCGGACATGTGCAAGCAGAATGTGCTAGTAACTTGAAAAAGTGAAAAGGGAAATCTTTTATTAACACTTGGAGCAAAAATGAGTCCAAAAGTGAATATGGTAGTGAAGAAGAAATTCCAAATGGTGCTACATTAGTTGCTCTGTACAGCAAAAATCCAATTGCATGCCTAATAACTAAGAAGGAAGTAACTGAAGATGACAGAAAAATCAAAAAATTCTGAGAAAAATGGATACAGATCAGTTCAAAGTTTGTTATCAAATTATGACAGTGATGAAAGTGGTTTAGATGATAAAAGGAAGAATATTTACAAGGCTCACGAAATGATGTATGAAAAATGGGTGACAACATGTAGAAAGAATAAAAGGTTGAAGAAAGAAAACTTCTTTATGAAAAACACCATCCAAGATTTAAAGAAGAAAGTGATGGTAGCTTTAGACGAGCTTGGTGAAGCCAAACTAAAGTTAGAAAGTACCGAAAAGGGTTTGAGAACGCTAAATGGAAGCACAGAAAAGTTAGTTGAAATTGGTACGGTCAAAGGGGATCTTCAAGGCATCGATTACAAAGGTGAGTGCTCCAAGCTGAATGATGAGAAAATTGATATACCCATATATGTCCAAGAGGAAACATCGAGGAAGAATAGAAGATTTGTTCCCACATTTCATTTTTATGGGGTTATCGGGCACATAAGGCCAAAATGTTATAAGTTATTGCAAATGTTGTTTCAAAGAAGCCAAAACTGAAAGACCCCATATCCCTCACATAAATTTCAAAATCAACCTTTAGAACCGAAATCCATTTGGGTTACAAAGGGTCAATTGGAAGCTCTTGTGGTTTTTAAGTCGATGAAGGCAACTTCGTATAATGGTTCGTATTTTGATAGTAGATGTTCACATCACATGATAGGGGAAAAGAATCACCTAACTGATTATCAGTGTTGTATGGATGAGCATGTGACTTTCTGAGATGGAAAGAAGACTTTGGTGATTGGTAAAGGAACATTATGCGTGAATGGCACCCCTCAAGAATGTACTCCATGTCGATATAAGTTAAAAGCTAATTTGGTAAGTATAAGCCAACCCTGTGATGATTTGCTAATTAAATTTACAAATGATGAATGCAGGGTGTTAACTGAACAAAGAGAATGCATTATGAGCGGAAAGCGATCAGTCGACATTTGTTACATGTTACAAATCACAACCACCTGTAATTCAACCTCACATGATAGTAATATAGATTTGTGGCATTAAAAGTTTAAACACATAAACTATGAACTTATTAGCAAGTTGAAGAAATTAGAAGATGTGAAGGGACTACCCACAATGAACAACGAAGATACGTCAATCTGTAGTGCATATCAAATGGGTAAGCAGATAAGCGTGCCACAAAAAAAGGTTAGACATGTTACCTCATCACGCATACTTGAATTGACTCATATGGATTTGGTTGGTCCAATACAATAAGATAGTATTGGTAGAATGAGATATTTTCTAACTTGTGTTGATGATTATTCGAGAGATACTTGGGCATCTTTTTTTAAAGAAAAATCAGATGCTTTCAAGGATTTTAGAATCCTATGTGTGCAGGTTATGAATTTGAAAAATATGGCTGTGTTGAGAATTTGGACAAATTATGGAAGGGAATTTGAGAATACAAGCTTTAATGACTTTTGTGAGGAGTATGGTATCATACATGAATTTTCAACACCTAAAAATGCACAACAAAAAGGAGTTGCTGAAAGAAAAAATAGAACTCTTCAAGAAATGGCCAGATTGATGTTAAATGGAAGAAAATTGTGTATGCATTTTTGGGTTGAAACAGTTAATACAGCATGCTATATATGTAACAGAGTTTACCTTTAAAACATCTTGAATAAGACTTCATATGAACTTTGGAAGGGAAAGAAACCAGATGTAAGTTATTTTCTTGTCTTTGGCAGTAAGTGCTACATTCTTAGAGATCGAGAACAGCTTGAAAATTTTGAGAGGAAAAGTGATGAAGGAATCTTCATTGGTTTTTCAACTCACAGTAAAGCCTACTGAGTGTATAATCAAAGAACAAAGAAAGTGCTAGAGTCCATAAATATTGTGATAGGTGATGTATCTCTGTTGAATGATCAAGTGACAGAAGAAAATCCATAGAACCGATCCTCAGAATAAGCTCAAACAAGCAATGAGACAAGATCGAAGAATTTCCCAGATTTGCAGTTAGTTGCTACTAAGGAAGTAATTGCACGAATTGAAGAACCATCAGTTAGTTCGGATGATGAATTAACCAAAACAGTTGATGCAAAAATTATTCTAGTAAATGTTCAAAACTCAAAAGAAGTTGACTTGAATCGGGATCCTCCCTCTCGAATCAAAAGAAGTCATCTCATAGAGAACATTATTAGAGATGTTATTGAAAGAAGAAAAACAAGAAAAGGTAGAAGGGTTGATTATTGAGAACTTGCAGGTTACTTATGCTATGCTTTTTCTTTCGATCTAAAGAATGTTAAAGAAGCCCTACAAGATGAGTTATGAACAGCAGATATGCAAGATAAATTAATTCAATTTGCACAGAATGATGTATGGGAATTGGTACTAAGACCATTAGATGCTAATGTGATCGGAACAAAATGGGTGTTTCGAAATAAAACAGATGAAAAGGGTCATGTAACCAGAAATAAAGCAAGGTTAGTAGCTCAGGAATATTCTCAAGTTGAAAGAATAGACTTTGACAAAACTTTTGCACCAATGGCACTACTTGAGCCTATCAGACTATTATTGGGCCTAACATATGTGAAGGGGTTTAAGCTTTATTAGATGGATGTAAAGAGTGCTTTTCTGAAAGAGTTTATACAGGTAGAAGTGTATGTCAACCAACTGAAAGGATTTATTGATTCAGCCTGTTGGACCCTGATTTTCTTCTGAATTCTTACTAATCGTCTAGTTATTTATTTTTGTTTTGTTTGTTCGTTTAATTATTTATTGATTTATTTTTTTCTGATTTGGGTCATTAATTAGAAATTGAGGGAAGGACTAGAAATTTGAAATTGGAATGAAGTGTTAGAAATTAGTAGGCTTG
>JAOQMP010000007.1:16834714-16849161 GCA_027563575.1 Erythroxylum pedicellare
TCATCTTTTCTACTTCATTTAATCCTCATCCTCAACTCAATATTATCCATAAAGAATTATAGTCCATGATTAATCATGAACACCAATAACAAAACATACATATATATACATGTTCTTCATCACTTACTACACAAAGTCAACTTCACTTTCACCCTAATTCTTCCCATTTCATAGTCTCTCATCTATCAAAAAGACCAAAGCAAAATAGGGATCTATCCACACTTCTTATTTACTACCTCAAATTTTCTACGAAAATTTTTGGGGTCCAACACGACGGGATTCAACACTAAGGCTGAATCAGACGACAATGAGATTCAGCACTAAGTTAAATCAAACAAAGAGGATGGGATTCAACACTAAGCTGAATTAGAAGAAAACGATGAGACTCAGCCTAAGGCTGAATCAGACGAAGACAATGGGATTCAGCACTAAGTTGAATCAGACTAAGACGATGGAAGACAATAGGATTCAACACTAAGCTGAATCAAATGAAGACAATGGGATTTAGCACTAAGTTGAATCAGACTAAGACAATGGAAGACAATAGGATTCAACACTAAGTTGAATCAAACGAAGACGATGAGACTCAGCCTAAGGCTGAGTCAGATGAAAACCATTGGATTCAGCACTTAGCTGAATAAGACGAAGACGATGAGATTCAACACCAAGACTGAATCAGATGAAAACAATGGGATTCAACCTAAGGCTGAATCAGAAGAAGGCAATGAGAATCAGCCTGTTGGATCCCATTTTCGAAGCCTAACTTTTCAGAGACAAAACAAGGCCTGTCGTCCTATAAGGGTGGCGTGCCTATAGCAATCGAACATGAAACAATCAAATTTAAAAATTTCACAAGCAAAAATCCAATCTTATTTCATTAATGAATCCAAATTAAATTTATACAAACTCACCAAAATACAAAATACAAAATACACATGATACAATTAAATGCTTATGGTTGACATGATTCTAGAATACAAAATTTCTGAACTAACTTAATTACAAAAGTCTCTAACTATCTTGGAGTTCCAATGCCTTGCAAGGATCGCTAATCTTCTCTTTTTGCACTTGAAGAGGGAATCATAGGGTGAGCTACACGGATCAGTGGCTAATATATTTATAGCCATTGGCAACGAGCCACACAATCAAACAGATATTTATGTACATTTATATATTCATAAACGTTTGTATCTCATTGGGCTAGCAATGCATTCATTCACAGTTTATAGCTCAATATCTCATTACATAGAACATGTCAGATGTAATTTAACATCAAGCATAACATTCATATTGCATTATATCTTAACATATCAAAATGCATCATATTTGACAATTCAATTATGCAATGCACAAATAGTTAGCTTGAGGGTTCCATGGAAACAGAATGGAGAAATCGAAGTTTACCCCATGAATAGAATAAGTCCATTTTTCGGAGCTCATAGGCCACAAGCGGGCAATCAGGAGAAGGCTCTTGTCAATGTGCACGTGACGAATAAAATGGTTTTAGTCTCACCCAAACACAATCAAATTTATGCTCAATACATTTTATAAAATGCTTTCATACTTTTTATGCTCTTTCCTTTCTTTTCATATATACAAAATGCCATCATATGTTTCAATGGCATAATTTGATCAAAAATTCGTATTCTCATGCTTTTCTTCTTTACATTTAATCGAAATGCCATGATACAATTCCAAGGCATAGCATGATCATACTCATAATTCAATTTTAGCAAATTTCATACAGCATAATGCAATTTTCATATCAAAACATTTCAAAGCAAGTCATTTTAGCACACAAAACACACACAAGGCATTTTGCTCATCACACAACAACTATAAACATATTACCCATCTTATTTGCTTGCCAAAAATCCAAGTCAAGGTTGTCTTTCCCCTTGCTCTTCGGTAGGATTCTCTTAGTTCCTTAAAATAAACCAAGTCTTATTCAATAGGAATCCAATAGAAAATCCCACAATGCAAAATCACAAAAATTTATTGTAGAAAGCTTAAACCCAAGCATTTTCTAAATTCCATGAGCTAAAATACTTTCAAAAATCCTAAAGATTCCAAATGATCTTACCTTCATTCTTCACCAAATGAAGGGATATTTAGCTCAAAAGGAAGATCTTTTCTTCCTCTACCTTTCTCCTTTCTTGAACAGCTCTAAAGTCTCTCTTGAGGACTAATGAAAATTAAACCCTAGCCTATTTCTCTTCTTTCTCTCTTTTTCTTCTTCTCTTCGGATTTCTCTTTCTTCTCTCTTTTCTCATCCACTATTTAGCTTCTTCTTGAATGCATGACAATCTTCTCCCCTTTTATACCCTTAACGATTGCACAATATCTATTTCATCGTTCCTTATATGTCTTATGTTCTTTATCCTTAAGTGTCTTGCCAACAATATCCTTGAACATTTTCACATAACTCTTTCCTCTAGAACGAAATGTTCTCCCTCATCTTAAGTTTCTAAGGACACCTAAATCAATCCATTTGGTTTAGAACTCTAAGAGTATTGCCCCAAACATTTTCGGATTGTTCTTAGGTTGAAACAGTACACTATGCTTAAATTCCTCTCATTCATACTCTTCCAATCGATATCGATATTTTGGTTCAATTTATCTTTCAAATTGATACTAAATGCTAAATTCTATGGCAAGACAGAATGTGTTAAGAAATTATTGGTTCAAGAATCACCTCATTTGGAGGTCGGATTACAAGGTTATGCCCGAAAGAATGAAACAAAGGTTTTATCCTCAAACATCTTAAACTTAACTCAAGACAAATTTGTATAACTCTCTCTAAAGATGTCGAATCAAAGTGTTCTTTGAATTATCTGAAAGAGAGATTCAAGATCTACAACTTTTGTGAAGACCTTAAAGACAAATTCAATCGTCTAAAGGGTCAAAAATGGACTAGATGATAGGATTAAATGAAACCAATCAAAAAGAGGACGAAACAAAAGGGCAGACGAAGTGAAGCAGACAAAACAATACAAACGAAGCAAAGCAGATGAAACAAAGTAGACAAATGCAATAAGCAGATGAATGACAATAAGTAGACAAAACAAAAGACAGACAAAGTAAGAAGCAGACGAAGAGAAAAACAGATGAAACACAAAGGCAGAAGAAGCAAAAAGTAGATGAAGCGCAAAGGTAGACGAAGCAAAAGAACAGACGAAGCGAAAAGCAGACGAAGTAAAAAAACAGACGAAGCAGAAAGCAGACGAAGCAAAAGAATAGACGAAGTGAAAAGCAGACGAAGCAAAAGGCAGACGAAACAAAGGAACAGACGAAACAAAAGACAGACAAAGTAAAAGGCAGACGAATGCCATGAACAAACGAAGCAAAGAGCAGATGAAATGAAATACAGACGAAGCAAAAGACAGACAGAACCCGAGTCAACTTAAGACGAAGCAAAGTCAACTTAAGAAAATGCAACTCTTAAGATGAAGTGACGTCATCACAGACGATACGTCTTTACAGACAATACATCTTGACAGACGATGCATTCTTAAGACGAAATGACGTCATCACAGTCGATGTGACATCATCACAAATGATTCGTCTTTACAGACAATACATCCTTATACTCCTAAGTATTTCCTTTTCTAAGGACCATAACTTTCAATCCAGAGGTCCAAAAATTACATACTATATACCGTTGGAAAGCTAGAAAAATAAACTACAACTTTTCAGATCAATTACCAATTTTTGTTTCCAAATCTTTCCTTAACATAACTCATACCAAGATCATCTTTTCTGCGTCATTTACTCCTCATCCTCAACTCGATATCATCCATACAGAATTATAGTCCATGATTAATTATGAACACTAATAACAAATCATACACACACACACACACACATATATATATTCTTCATCACATACCACACAATTCAACTTCACTTTCACCCTAATTCTTCCCATTTCATAGTCTCTCGTCTCCAAAACACCAAAACAAAACAAGAATCTATCCACACTTCTCATTTACTAGTTCAAATCTTCTAAGAAAATTTTAGGGTCCAATATAGCCTAAGGTTAAATCAGACCAAGATGATGAGATTCAACACTAAGTGAATTAGACGAAGATGATAAGACTCAGCCTAAGGCTGAATTAGATGAAGATAATGGGATTCAACACTAAGATGAATTAGACTAAGGCGATGAGATTTAGCACCAAGGATGAACCTCATCGTCTTAGTCTAATTCAGCACTAAGCTGAATCAGACTAAGACGATGGGATTCAGCACTGAGCTAAATCAAACGAAGGGATCCTACACCTATGTAAGGATTGAAATGCAATATAAAAATTTTAAGAATCACAAGCAATATAATCATATTTCATTATCAGCATGACAAAAGACTTCTTAAATACTCAATCTCATTGCTAAGACAAAATAGTTTTTAAAAATAACTTTAGTTACATATCTCATACACATCAAAAGCTTAATACAAAATACAAAAGGATGCTCAATGTTGATATGCCTGTAAAGCTATCCAAATTGTTCACTAACTTAGTACTAAAGTCTCTAACTATCTTAAAGTATCTGATGCCTTGCAAGGATTGCTAACCTTCTTGTTTTGCACCTGAGGCGTGAATAGTCGGGTGAGCTACATGGATCAGTGGCTAATATAATTATAGTCACCGGTAATGAACCATACATTCAAGCATAAGTACATATATATCTATCAATTTAATACTCAACAATTTAACTCACAACTCAAAGTTAATAAGAAGTCATCACCTAGAGCATATCATGTAAGTATCCATCAAAACATAAGACTCAATTAGGCATCATGCTTAACAAGTCAATGATGAAATGCACAACAAATGGCTCAAGAGTTTCGTGGAACAAAATAAATAAACCGAAGTTTATACCATGAATAAAATGAGTCCGATTTGTCAGGATCTTGTGGCCTCAAGCAGGTAACCGGGAGAAGGCTATAGGTCGATGTGCACGTGACTAACAAAACATTCCTCTTTTGCCCAAACACAATCAAATTTCGATGCTTAACTCATTTCACACGCATTCATACTTTTCATGCTCATCATGCATTTTCCTTTTTTCATTTATATAAAATGCCATGACATTTTTCAAGGCATCACATGATCATAATCACAATGCATTTTCAACAATTGCCATAATTCAAAACAAGCATTTTAACACACAATATACCAGCAAGATGATTTGCCTATATACACAAGAACTATAAATATATTACCTACCAAATTTCGCTTACAAAAATCCAAATCAAGGTTGTCTTTCCTTTTGCTCTTGGGTGGGATTCTCTTGGTTTCGTAAAACAACCAAGATTCCATCTCAAACAACATTCTAATAAAATCCATAAACTTCAATAATCATAAATATGTAATAGTTACAAAATAAGCCCAAACCTAACCTACCCATAATCCAAGTTAGAAAAACCAAAACCCTAGCTTAGAAATCCAAAATTCAAGATGGTTTTATCCTTCTCTTCTTTCTTCCTTCATTCCCAACAAAAACCCTAGTCTCTATTTAATCCCTTTTTATGAAGAAGAAAGATGAAGTACCTTTAATAAGTTGGTTTCCTCTTCTCTTTCTTCTTCTTTCTTCTTCTTTCTTCTTCCTTCTAAGCTTCCCACAATTTTCCTTCTTCTCTTCTCTTACTTATGTTTTTCTTTTCTCTCTTTTGCTTCTCACGACACTTCTCTCCTCTTCTAAATTCAAGACTATATTCCATTCTAATCTTCCAGAAATACCCCTTTTTTATTGTCCTTCAAACTTTACCCTTCTTCAATTAATCTACGGACAACTTACCCTAGGCCATTAATTTAACACCTTAACTATACTCTAATTTAATTCTAACATTCCCATATAACTTTTAAAAAATAAACAAACAAATTATAATTAAATAATTAAACAAATAAATCGATGATAATTAAAAAAAATGGGGTCCAACACACAGGGACTATGTGCTTTATATTTTTGAAGTGTATTGATGTTGTTTATTTAAAAAATTAAAAGGGGGTCAAAGGAATTAACGTCTAGACTCATTTATGAGTTTTCTAAGGTTCAAGTGATTAGTGTGTGTTTGGCTTTTTCCTTACTTGCTAAATAGTAGATTTAATGTGAAAATGAGACTCTGCTTGATCATTTGAGAATTCTACTTTAGGATTTTGATATACAGAATTATGTCAAGACAATGTTGATGCTTGGTTAGAGACCCGTAGGAAGATTTGAGTTTTCTATGGTTCGGTTATCTTGGTTTTTCTTTACATTATGGATTGTATGAGTTTGGCCAATATGATTTCATATGGATTATGTGAGGGGGAGATTGATTAAGTTTGATTATGATTTGTTGAATGCATTTTTGGGATTTATGAATTTAATTAGTCATATGCGGATGACTGAGTAATGATATGTTGATTGGTGGTTTGACTGGTAGTAAATTGTCATCTTGGCCTTCTGCTGCTGCATTACGTGCTTATGATTCTTCCGTTACACCTACTTCTAATTTCTATGCCTCCTTATATGCTAAGAATGATCGCATTAAAGACATTCTTTGTTTATGGCATCTTTTTGTCCCAAGGGGGAGAAACTTGGATCAATGGATTATTCTTTACTTGGGATTATTATTTCCTTGGATATTATTTGGATATTTTCTGCTTATGTTGAGCTGTTATTATACTTGATGTTAGTAGGAACATGATGCTAGATTAAGGGGGAGTGTCCAATTATCTTATTAAGGGGAAGTTCTTATATGTGACAAATAATGCCAAAAAGGGATAGATTGTTAAGATATTTGTTAAGAAATCTTATTAATTATGTTGGGCATTATTTGTAATTAGATATAGTTGGAATATCATAATGATAAGAAATTCACCTTGTGTAAGATTCTTGAAGATATGATAGAGTGAAGGATAAAATCTTAGAGAAGATAGGATTTATTTGCGATAAAATCACCATAGGATAAAATCCTAGAGAAGATAGAATTTATCTGGAATAAAATCACAATGTCATATCAAAGATAATGTGCATATTTTTTTGGTTATTTTGGAGCTATCTTTGGTAGCTGCAATTTTGTTGATTAAAGTTACCTTTGACAACTGTATTTTGATGATTGTAGCTACCTTTGGTAGTAGATTTTATGGGATTAATATTATCCATGGAAACTGCGTTTTCTCTGATGTAAGTGAATTTTTTAACAACTGAGTTATTGTCTTTATGAGGGAAAAATTAGAAGAAAATTATCAAATTGTACAGTTACGTTTCTTTATTTTCGTGTGAGCAATTACTTGCTCTATTGAACTATTCTTAGCAGCTGCGTTTCTGCATATTTGGGTGAATAATTCAACTGTTGCTTAATTGTTTCTGTGTGGAAAAACTATGCAGCAAAGTGATAAATTGTGCATGTGTTTTTGGAATGTTATGGTGATGAAACACAAGTTCGTTTGATGATTTTTGTGGCTGCTATATGTGGGATTCTTCAGTGATTATTTCAAAAGTTCACAGTAGAATTTTTGTTGAGCATCTCCCCATGATTTTAGGTTGATGAGACTGCACATATAGGGGAGTGTTTTTTGACTCAAAGTGTTTATTTGCTTATGTCTTTATTGATTTAATCATTGGGTCATTATTTTCATCTTTATTAACGTTCATTGTTGCAAAAATCTTTTATTGACGTTAGCACAAGGTGATTATGTTATTGGGAGTGAAATACTTCCATAGGATGTGAGGACGGGTCAAAGGTTAAGTAATGTCAGCTCAGTAAAGCCTTACATAAAACTATTATTCTTTGGTGAAAGTGATTAAGCTGAGTGAGGGCCCACAAACGTAAGTCAGGTGTGCCGAGCTACGTTACCAAATTTTGCTTGTCAATTTGTTCGTTTTGTGTTTAATTTTTTCATTTTTGTTTTTTTAAATTTGATAGTTGTTAACACGGTTGCTTTGTATTAAGCAACCAACAAAAACAATTCAAAGCAATTGAGGCAAAACAAGATATTTGTGAAACTATGTTTTTTAAGAAAAAGACCACATACGAAATGGTCATGAAACAACAGACACCAAACACTACGATGTCTAAAGCAAAAAAATCTCTGGAGGGTCGACAGAGATGGAACCTTTAGCTTATTTCCAAAGTAAAAGCGGCTATAGGATCTAAAAGTATATAGACCCACGCACCACCCACAAGATATAAACTGTTATGCTATGGCATACATCCTTTTATTTTATTTTGGCATTTTGGTTTATTAATTTTACCTATAAGATATTAATTGGACACTGATAACGAATCGCTAATCCTTATTTTCTATTTGGACTCAAAAATCTATTGGGGATAATCTTCTAGTTATGATAGAGTTCGTTCTCTAATTGATGTGTATCTTGGAAAAAGATGGTGTGGATTCGTTCTTTGTCTATATGGGTGTCTTTTGAATTGTGAGTGTGTCATGTGTGATGTGTGCCATATCGTTTTGATTATTTGAGCTGGATGATTTATGTGAGTGAGGAACCTTAGGGTTCTTTTTTTGATATTGAATCGTTAGACCAGCACATAGTTGGGAGTGTCTTTCTTTATGCATGTGCGTGTGTGTGATTTCAACTTTGGTAGGTTCACGCTCCTGCATTAATTACTTTGGAAGTTACTTACGCTGAACCTTCGTCCATTGGAGTGGCTTTCAGCTGGGAGGTATTTAGGCACTGCGTGTACATTCTGTCGTGTGTCGGTTGTTAACTGAGCAACCGTGGTTTGATTCTGGAGCTGACATAGATTAGTTCAGCTGGAGGACAATTATTCAAATATATTTCAAGAAGCTAAACATAGGGAAGATTCTTTTATCTCAAGTGTATTGTTATTCTTTTTTTAGTTGATTAATCACTTTAGTTATTTTTATTAATTGTCTTTTATTAAGAGTAGTACAGAAAAAATCCTCTGTTGAGGTTAACATGAGTTGGTTGTGTTATTGGGTATGAAAATCTTTTACGGGAAGTGAGGTTGAGAGATAGTTTCAAGGATTGAGTGAGTCGGCTTTGAAAGCCCTTGTGTAAATCTATTGAGCTTTCATGAAAGTGATTAAGCTAGGTGAGGGCCCCACAGATATAGGCAATGTGTGCCGAACTGCGTTAAAAAATCTCGGTTTTATTTATCTTTGGTGCTTTAAATTTTTTTTTATTTTTGTGCTTGTTAGAAAACAATCAGAAGGTTTGTGAAACAATCATCTCCCCTGACACTCATGACATTGAATTCTCTTAATCGTGGGCATTGTATTTATGTTAGATTTAAAGAGACATCACCACTGAAGCTTCATCTATTTCTCATTTATGTTGGCTCTCAAGGCACCCACGACATTGGGTTGAAGCTTTTTCCAACGTGAACTCAGTGTACATGTGGAATTTGTGAACCTCCATTGAAGACTCATATCTTCTCTCTACGATATTGCTTTTTTTCACTTCAAGGTTGCTCCAATTTGTTGATCTTGTTTGGGTCTTTGCTAATTTTCTAAAAATATGGGCAAGAACAAAGAGAAAATGTCTTTTCAATGTTCGAAAAGAAGACAACAGCTCCAGCACATCGCTCAAGTCAATTAATGCTTAACCCAACACCCGAAAGGAGATTCACCGAGGATGGGTCATCTTCGGCGGCTCCCATTGATTTCCCGCTACTTCTGTTCGAGAAAAAGTACCAGATCTAGATGACGATGTTACTCGGGTCATATTATCCATGGTTGAAGACTCCACTTCAGATTTTGATGGGACTCCCGTAGCAACTGGTCCACCAATTGCACCTCCTACGGCTCCTCAAATAAGTACAAAAGAGCAGGCTCGAAAATTAGTTCGACCACCTCGTCGCATTTCTTCTGTTCATCTAACAATGGATAATGCGAGTTCCTTCAAGTTCTACTCCTCCGTAGTTGAACAGAAATAGGCAATTCTTAACACTGTCGGGTTTATTCTTGATCGTCCAATCAATTTAAAGGAGTTTCAACAACATGGTCTGGACACTTTATTATCGAAGAGACATTTACTGCAAGTCTCACTGCTTCCGCAGCACTATGACTTAGATCTGATAAAAGAACTTTATTGCAATTTATCTTGTGATATTCTGAATGAGACTACTTTGAGTTATAGAGCAGTATATGTCTACGGTCGAGTAGTCCATTTTGATGGTGATCGTTTAAATTTTTTATAGGAATTGATAATCTGATTGGTGATCAACTTTATGATGATGATTGGAATGCGTCTATTGATTTAATTGCTACAGTATTGACTGGTGGAAAATTGACTAAATGGTCGTCTAGCTTCATACTTCGTTCTTCAATGCTTACCTAAAAGTATTTCATGCTCTTTAAGTTAGTAATGACCAACTGGATGCCGAGCACACATGTTCTCTCTGTCTACTTGGCGCAGGCCAAATTGATTTTTTGCAATTGGTCCTAAGGTGCAATTCAGTCTTGGACGTCTCATTATTAAAGCTATGTTGACCATTAAGAGTAAGCCACATTTATTGCTATACTTTCCATGCTTAATCTCTCAATTTTTATATGCCAATGAAGTTCCCAGGATGGAATCGAGTATACTTGAGTTGGTGCCCTTGATGAACATCTCTCCAAAGATTTTCAGGTAACCACAGGTAGTGGATTTACTGTACACCACATCTGGCCCCTTAGATGTCTCAGGGACGACTTCTGTCAATCCTTGTACAGCTCTCTTTACTGAAATTGAGAGGATTGAAGGCATTATAAAAGTGGTAAGTGACAGCTTTTCGTCACTTAAAGCAGCGAGTTCTACAATTTCCTAGCGCTCCTTGAGTTTGTCTGTTTGGCATATGTTGTCCCAAAAGGGGGGAAGATAAGAGTTGACTGAAGTTGTGTTTAATCTTTTGTGATTTGTGCTGCTTTACTTGTGATTGTGTTGCCTATTGGATCTTAAATTGAGGGGGAGCATTGTGAATTCAATATTTATCTGTCCAATTAGGTTATTTAGGGAGAGCTTAATAATTGTGACAAAAATCCCAAAAACGAAGATATTGTTAAGATATGACATACATTCTTTTATTTTATTTTGGCATTTTGGTTTATTAATTGGACCTATAAGATATTATTTGGACACTAATAGCCAATCACTAATCCTTTTTTTGACTTGGACTCAAAAAGCTATTAGGGATAATCTTTTAGTTGTGATAGAGTTCTATTTCTAATTGATGTGTATCTTAGCAAAAGATGGTATGGATTCAATCTTTGTCTATCTGGGTGTCTTTTGATTTGTGAGTGTATCGTGTGTGTCGTGTGCCATATGGTTTTGATTGGGATTATTTAAGCTGGATGATTTGTGTGACTGAAGAACCTTGGGGTTCTTGATTTTGATAGTGAATCATTGCAGTAGCACATGGTTCGAAGTGTCTTTCTTTATGCGTGTGCGTGTGTGTGATTTCAACCTTGGTAGATTCACACTCTTGCATCAATTACTTTGGAAGTCACTTACGCTGAACCTTCATCCATTGGAGTGACTTTCGGCTGGGAGGTATTTAGGCACTGGGTTTATGTTTTGTTGTGTGTCGGTTGTTAACTGAGCAGCTGTGGTTTGATTATGGAGCTGGCGTAGATCAGTCCAGCTGGTGGACAATTATTCAGATATATTTCGAGAAGTTGAACATAGAGAAGGTTCTTTTATTTCAAGTGTATTGTTATTCTTTTCTTAGTTGATTAATCATTTGAGTTATTTTTATTAATTTTCTTTTATTAAGAGTAGTAGAGAAAAATCTTCTGTTGAAGTTAACACAAGTCGGTTGTGTTATTGGGTATGAAAATCTTTTACGAGAAGTGAAGTTAAAAGATAGTTTCAAGAATTGAGTTAGTCGACTTTGAAAGCCTTTGTGTAAATCTATTGAATTTTTATGAAAATGATTAAGTTGAATGAGGGCCCTACAGATGTAGATAATGTATGTCGAATTGCATTAACAAATCTCAGTTTTGTTTATCTTTGTTGTTTTTAATTATTTTTCATTTTTGTGCTTGTTAGAAAATAATCGAAACAATTATCTCTTCAATTTTTCATAGACGGCAAAATGGACGTAACCCTTTTTCATAGGCGGCAAAATGTATTACGGGAATCGTTTTCAGTAGTGATGTAACCCTTTTTCATTAGACGGCAAAATGTATTATGGGAATCGTTTTCATTAGTGATGTAACCCTTCAATAAATATATCCTTAGTAAACGGCACGGAATTAGGGAATCGTTTTCAGTAGTGATGTAACCCTTCAATAAATATATCCTTAGTAAACGGCACTCCGCATCATCCCGACGTTTGCATACATGGTTTGTTTAACAAGTCTGAACATAAAACTATTAGTAGAAATGCTACTATTGCGTCATTTTCTCAAACATCAAAAGGTTAAAATCAGTTACTAGTTAAGGAAAAAACAACAGAAAACTCTCCAATTAGAAGAGAGTAAACAAAAAAAGTTAATAACGATAACAAAAAGATAATAACAAAATTATTGTTTATCATTATTCAATATAACTAACAATTTGAATATGTTTAACAGGAGTATTTAGACAAGGCTTTGGGCTGTTGCGGTAAAGAAAGCTACTGCAGCCTCTCACAGTGCCCCGCGCCCTGTCAAGCTCGGGGTGCTGCTACACTGCAAGGATATGGGAATACCACCAATTGGTCAACTGATCAAAAAGATTATTTGGCCCTGTTTTAGGTTTGAAAAAAGGAAGCCGGCAATAGCGCGATGGCAAACAGCAAAGAAAGCAAGCAAGCCCAGCTGTAGAAAGAAGATAAGAGCTTGGTGAAGAGCTAAATGCTCCGTTGTAAAACATATAAAAGAAAAAATTTTGTGTAAAAGTTAAGATGCTTTTGCATACTAAGCTTCATAGTTTATTTTTTAAATTAGCATTTTAATATCTTCATTAATAATTAAAATAAAAAAAACAGAAAAACATAATCTTAATTAAAGAATTATTTGCAATTATTATATATTAAATAAAACATGATGATAGCAGTGTATGATAGCAAAGATGTATTATTTAAGACAAGTAGGAGTGGCCTAAATAGTTTCAGCTCCTCACTTAAGGCTCTCCTTTTCAGGAGATCTTGAATTCGAGTCACGAAGAAGAGAAATAGGAAATGTTCCTGTTGATGATCCTCTAGCCCCCTGAGCAAAGCTCCTTGATCGAATCAATTACGGACGTCTCGCTTCTAACGGCAGTGTAGGAGTTGGAGCTACTAAGGAACCTGGGGGCTGATGGGAACCTGATGCTGAGCAAGAGGAGGCCAGTGATCAATCATCAGCTAAACAATTAAGTATGTGAAGACTCCTTATGCGCAGAAGTGTACAGACTACGTAGAAACCTGAATGATATTGGGGTTCCAGATTTACATTCTTTAGGGCTCTTGGGATGGGGGCTTAGGATTAGTCCAGCTAAACCAAGATACCTAATGTAAAAAAAAAAAGGAGTATTATTTAAGCCAAAATGATTAATTACATGTGAAATAAGAATGATAACCTAATTACATCATCAAACTTCAAAATGATAATAATCGTTTTGAATAGTGATGTGATCCCATTAACAATTACAGCTTTGTAAAATTTCAATCCACATCATCTTTACCTTTGCATATTAACAGGGAGAAATTGCTCCGAAAACATTACATTTTGATTGGGCTCTATCTTTGGAGTAGCCTACTAGTTCTTATGGTACTGACAAAATAAAAGTGTCTTTGAATCAAACTTCCCTTGGCCGATGGAAGGCAACAGAACAGTGATGGAATATGTCGAATAAATTGAAAGGGCACGGGCAGCAGAAAATTGTGTGCTTCTTACACAGGACCTACCCGTGGGCAGTCTAGTCGAATGGACAAAACCACCAGTGAATTGGGTCAAGTTAAATATAGATAGTGCAATAAAACAAGGAGTTACCACTGCCACTGCTGGGGGAATACTACGAGACTGACATTGTCACTGGTGCGTAGGGTTTCTCCAACATATTGGAAGAGGCTCGCCACTAATTACAAAGCTCTAGGGTGTCCACTCGAGACTCAATTTGGCTTGGATTATGAGCTATAAACGAGTCCTCGTCGAAGTGGATTCCTTAGAAGTTATAAACATCTTATCCTCATCCACTATAGTTTTATCTAATGAGAATTCTTTGGTAACAGGTACCCATCGATTAATTCAACGCGATTGAGAGGTGAAATTCTAGTGATGGTGTTCCGCAAGTTCACGGGTCCCAAGTAGTATAGTATAATATCGTCCCACAGGGAGTAATTATGTAAGTGCTAGGCTTGGATCACTCAATTAATTGGACTAAGCAAATGTGGTAAAATGAGGACTTTAAATTAAAAGAAAATTTAACTATCAAAATAAATAAATAAATAAATAAAAACGATGCTTAAACAAAGATGCGAATATCTCTAAGGATTAATCTGAATGAAATGTGGTAAGCTTCAAGGATGGTTCCAC
>JAOQMP010000007.1:16849261-16869353 GCA_027563575.1 Erythroxylum pedicellare
TGATTTATGAGTGTGTCGTGTGTTATATGGTTTTGATTGAGATTATTTGAACTGGATGATTTCTATAAGTAAAGAACCTTGGGGTTCTTGTTTTTTATATTGAATCATTGGAGTAGCACACAGTTGAGAGTGTCTTTCTTTATGCGGGTGTGTGTGTGTGTGATTTTAACCTTGGTAGATTCATGCTCCTGCATTGATTACTTTGGAATTCACTTACGCCTAACCTTCATCCATTGGAGTGGCTTTCGACTGGGAGGTATTTGGGCACTGCGTGTACGTTTTGTTGTGTGTCGGTTGTTAACTGAGCAGCCATGGTTTGATTCTAGAGCTAGTGTAGATCAGTCCAGCTGGTGGACAATTTTTCAGATATATTTCGGGAAGCTGAACATAGGGAAGGTTCTTTTATCTCAAGTGTATTGTTATTCTTTTTTTAGTTGATTAATCACTTGAGATATTTTTATCAATTATCTTTCATTAAGAGTAGTAGAGAAAAATCCTCTGTAGATGTTAACACGAGTCGATCGCGTTATTGGGTGTGAGAATCTTTCACAGAAAGTGAGGTTGAGAAATAATTTCAAGGATTGTGTGAGTTGGCTTTGAAAGCCCTTGTGTAAATCTATTGAACTTTCGTAAAAGTGATTAAGCTGGATGAGGGCTCCACAGATGTAGGCAAAATGTGTCGAACTGCTTTAACAAATATCAGTTTTATTTATCTTTAGTGCTTTTAATTTTTCTGATTTTTGCATTTATCAGAAAAGAATCGAAAGTTTAAGAAACTACTGTACCCCTTTGGATTTTTCAAGATTGATAATAGTTAATTAAATATATATTTATTGAATTAAGAATTAATTTATTAATAATTATTTTAATTAATAAATTTTATGTGAAACACAATAATAATATTATTAATTTAACAGAATTTTGACTGTATCTTTATTATTAATTTTTTCACCGTAAAATTCAGTTTATATGTCATAGTTTTCCCCGTCTTAAATCACCAGTCATATGGTCTGGTTCGATAAATTATTAAATAACTTTTAGGCTTCGGGATTCTTTTCTAGTGATGCTGCTATTGCTGGTTTTTAATTGATTAAGAAATGTAAAAGTGGGCATCCAAAGTGTGTAAGAAAAAGAAAATGAAATTTTAACATCAAAGACTTGGAAGAAACAAACTCCTATAACAGCACCTCACCAACCAACGTAGGGAAGTGGAGTGAAGAAGAGAACAAAGCCGGACTTCCATCCAAATTCCAAACCAACTTTGATTATCTCTTGCGGTAACTTGCACTGGCACATGGATGTCGTGTGCTTTCCACACACCCATATCTCCATTTTGACTTCAACCACAGCCAACCAACATGCAATAATAAATCCCTTCGTCTAATATTCTTTACGCTTATAATATATTCTGATTTTGCTTAAATAAGTCATCGATGAGGGAAGACAATCTCCTTATTCTTTCCAATCAAGTCATTGGTTTTCCTTCTGCCCAAGTGTTTGATGGTTTTCACGAATCCTTTGTGGCGTGGCGTGGAGCATGCCCGTCAGTCTTTAGAATCTTTTTAGTTCTAAAATGCAATATATTTCGTTTAGGCTATTCTGGTTATACTTGTTTTTCCATTAGTTATTTTAAAAATTTTGAACCTGGAAGGAAGAACAACAGGATAATGATGGAATAGGTTGCTTGAAAGGAGTAAAAAGTATATCTCAATTTGAAAACTGTTTTGAGCATTTATCGATTAATCAAAGACGTCAAGCAGATGTTACATGTAAAATAAGACAAAGCAAGCTGAATAATTTCGTATGGAAGAGGTCCTACAGCATTGAAAGATTCATAAGCCAATCTTAACCGCCACCTTTTCAAAAGAACATCATCGAAAGTTTTCCTAAAATGATTGAAATCGTCCACAATTTCAACGTCGAGTAGTCGCGCAGGACCCTTCGTTTTGCAATTGCAAGTTGACGCCAAAGACAACATAAAGTTGCCACTATCTTGCATTAGCAAAAAACTTGTGCAAGTTGTATACCCTTAATCATTTCAAGTGCATCACAATTCCGCACCAAATAGTAACATGAATTATCTACGGTTTGCTTGGCAGGAATGAGCATTTATTTATTTTAATTTCAACCAGCGTACAGAGAATACGCACAACCAAGACATGTGGAAGTCAAAAGATAAATTCTAAAAGCTACCAAGCATCAAATTCATAGAAAAGAAGAGACAAGAAAAAACATAAGGAATGGCTAATCTACTATATTCCCGATTGTATCAAAGTGAGAAAACCAAAATAGAAACAGAAAGCTAAATACCACTTTAATTTATCTTATCTTATCGACCACAATTTACAATTCCTAAAAAGTAGCTTCCAACCATGACATCAAATGTCAACATAATAGACATCAAAAGTGGCTTTCCAGTTTATGTAAGGGCACCTTATCTACTCACACGGTCGAAAGAGCAACTGATAAGAATGAAGAAGCTATTAAAATCTAAATATGGGTTTTCAATTTAACCAGAAATTCAGGAATTTAGCTTTGTAATAAATGAACTGAGTTTGACAACGAAAAGAAAAAACAATTCAAAGCAAATATTATGTTGGCCATTAATTATAAATTTATTTAGAGATTTGTTATGTTAACTATTATGTTATGTTGTGGAAGGTGAGCTTCGGAACAACTGATAAGGTTACATGGAAACATTCTCTTTATAAAAATAAATCAGAACTTGAATGTATTCATTTGATATGAATTGTAAACATCCTATTTTTCAAAGTCAGAATTCAAACTCGGCAGTTTTCATGTGAGCAACTCCCTAGCTAACTAAATTAAAATACCAGTCCAGGTTACCTGGGATATATCATTCCCAAATATTTAATGCTTAAGCGTCCAAGACAAGTGATGGCGGAATGATGGAACTTTGGAATGTTCGAAGACAAATCATGCTCCTTGCCGATCTAATGTTGACTGCAAAGATTATCGCGTAACATGTCCAACTCCACCAGATATGTTGATATTCTTTCACTTGTTTAATAAATTTGACAAGAACGAAGGCTTTATGCACATCATTCATTATAATCAATGATTCCTTGACTGCAAATGAATTGAATAATCACTATCTGTACGTTTAATGTGCATGTCAACATGTGAATATGTCATACATATAACTTGAGGAAGAAATGGAAAAGACCTTCCCCAGAAATCTAAAATCCATACAATTAAAAGGCAGCTATATTCTTTTTACTTCTATATTCCAAAAGATGACCCCCAAAACGTCTAATAATTACGGGATAATTTGTCCAAACCTTTTGTGATTTCAGCAATTATCAATGTCCTTTAAATTTTAAAATCTGTCATGTACTGCTCTAAACAGTATTTAACATATTATTGTGTCACACCTCTCAATTAACTCCTTTGTTAAATGAGAGCACATTTGTTTCCATTTTTTATTTTTTATTTTTGTTTTCAAATTCAATTAAAAAAACTTGTTTATTTGAGTTTTCTGGATTCTGCTTTTGGTTTTGGTTTTTTCTAGTTTTCAAAACTTATGAAGAGTGATTTTTGTTTTCTATTTCTATTTTTTCATAATCTGATTTATTGTCGACTAAATATATATTATTTAATTATTAATAAGAACTATGAATAATGTAATTCAATGTTATATATTTTATTAACTAAAATTGATTATTAATATTAATTATGAATATTTTAATATTACTTAATAATTTTATTTAGTTTTAGTAATTAAGTCAAATACATTTAATCTAATAAATGTAATTATATTTAAAATATCTTCAAAATATATAAATTTCAATTACATTTGATTTAATAATTAAAATATATTTAAAATAAATATTAATTTTTAAATAAAAAAATTCAATTTTAAAATTATTTAAGGGGATAAATAATAGTTTTTAAATTTTATAGGAACATTTGATAAATTGTTGAACTTAATGAAAGATCTATAGCAATTAACTCGATAATTAATGAGGGATATTATAATCTCAATGAAATGGGTGGTGGTAAGACTATCAATACTTTTATCTCTTGAAATCTTTTAATCAAAAAGGCATACATAAGTTTAATAAGAATTTCACTATGTGAAGAAAAAGATTTTCTCAAGTATGATACTTCATAAATTTTCTAGAGCGCAATTGGACCAAGTTGTGCCTATTCGCAACTATTTGATAACATAAGGGAATAGTCATATGTTTCTTCTTATAAATTTGTGTATAACTATTTTTGTAGATTAATTGCAACTTAGGAATTTGTAGAAAAAAGTTGTAAAGGAGTCGAGCTTAATTTTGTTATTATTTTTTTAATTTTGAAATTTTTGATGAGTTTAAAATTTAAAAAATTTTCCCTATAATTAACAATCCTAAATTTTGTAATTCAAACTTGAGACTTTATATTCAAGTTTGCTTTTAAAAAATATAATCATAATGGGTTCTTTTTCTTTTTCTTTTTTTACATTTTAAAGTTATAAAATGAACAGATATATTGATTGTTTGAATTAAATAATATAATTTCTTAACAAGTTCATAAATTGTCAAGTCTTTCAGAATCGGAAACAAACTAAACATGGCTTAGCTCATGCATCACTTAATTATATTTTAAGTACAACTTATGTTCCACATTAATTATGGAATCCAGTTTCGAACGAATGCCTATCCCCCAAACTAAATAAATATATTGTTTTGATGTGGAGGCAATATTAAATTGCTCAAGAAGTGTGAATCGAACAATGCCCTAACTTCACATCAGGTGTACAGAGAGTTCTAACAAGTAATAACATGTTGCTTCTAACAAGTAATAACATGTTGCTTCTAACAGGTACCGTCAGTCCACCCTTTTAATTCCTGCCACAGAGTGTGAAACCATATCTTGAAAGAATCAAATAGTGTGAAGGCATTAGAACAAGAATCTAATTGAAATAAGCATGGCCTTATAAGTTTAAAATTAATTACGTAAATAATTTAGAAGGATCAATAATTAGTTTTCTAATGATTTGTATTAAAATAATTGAATAGAAACACAATAAAAATTAATTTTAATTATCTAATGATTTATGTTAAATTTTTCAATCAAAAATACAATGGAAATTAATTTTAATGTTTCCAAAATCACAAGACTATTTTAAATTATTTTTAAAATGAGAAAAGTCGAGTTTCCTAATCTGAAAATAAGTGTGCATCTATATATATTAAAAAATCGTAACGAGGCCAGGCCAGCCCTCGGCGAGAGAGTGTGGTCCCCACAAGTGCCCATAAATAATGAGCTTTGTGAGCCAGAGTTTTCAATAGAGCAGATCGACGGTCGAGTCTTCTTGGAAGAGTCTGAAAACATTTCTCGTCAAAATAACTTCATAGTGTCGACATGGCCGGTTCCAAGGAAGAGCTTTTGGTCCAGAAAGTCTGTGACCTGTACGAGCAAATCTCAAGCCTCGAGAGCCTCAAACCATCCAAAAATGTCGACATGCTCTTCACACAACTTGTTCTCACGTGCATCCCACCAATCCCTATTGATGTCAACAATCTTTGCCAAAATTTGCAAGACATAAGGTCCAAGCTTATTAGACTTTCTGGAGAAGCAGAAGGGTACATGGAGAGTCATTACTCTACCATCTTAGGATCCTATGAACACCCCCTTGACCATCTAACTCTTTTCCCTTACTACACAAATTACCTTAAGCTTAGCCAACTCGAATTCAACATCCTTAAACAACACTATATCCATGTCCCTCGCAAGATTGCTTTTGTGGGTTCTGGTCCCCTTCCTCTAACTTCGATTGTATTAGCTTCCAAACACCTTACCACAACTTCTTTCCACAACTATGACATCGACCCTTCGGCCAATTCAATGGCTATTCGCCTTGTTTCGTCCCATCCCGACTTGTCCAAGCGAATGCTCTTTCACACAGTAGACATCATGGACGTCACAAATGAACTAAAAGATTTTGATGTAGTGTTTTTAGCCGCTCTAGTTGGCATGGACAAGCAAGAGAAGGTAAGAGTCATTGATCACTTGGCCAAGAACATGGCTCCTGGAGCACTCTTGATGCTCAGGAGCGCTCATGGTGCCAGGGCTTTTCTCTATCCGGTTGTTGATCATAGTGACCTTCAAGGATTCGAGGTGCTTTCGATGTATCACCCAACTGATGAAGTGATTAATTCAGTTGTGGTTGCTCGTAAGTATTCAGACATGCCCAATTACATGTACTTGCATGATCAGAACCGTCTTAGCTCTGCCAACATAATTCTGCCTCGCAAGTGTTCGGAGATTCCGGCTTTCTGTCCGCTTTGCCGTGGTAAGATGATTGATGAATTGGCAATTGAAGAATAATTATTTTCCGATGAATCGGCAAGCACTTATCAGGAATGTTGTCTAACCTGCTATGTTCGTCCTCACTAGTGATTTTTCCTGTCTCCAATATGTGTCTTGGCTTCTTAAATCCACTTGTGGAATAATAGTTATTGTTAGTGTCGAAAGATCATTCCTTTCTTCCAGTGATCGATGTATGCATATCGTCGTATATGCTATATGTAGACTCAACAGCTCGTATGTTTTAATCCAATCATATCTTCCAGCTTTCTCTATCTTTCAATCCTTTTGATGTTCAACAGGGAAATTGGGATGTTTTTTAATGCATCTTTGTGTAAAATAATGATCCTTCAGTCATTTCTTTTCTCACTCGGTGTGTCAAGTGTAATAACCAATATTTTCTTATACATTCGAGTATCACCCAGTTATGTTCTGACATCTAATCCTGAGTTTGAATGGATTATAGTCTACTCGCTGTGTTGTTTAAATTTTGCAGACTAAGGCTTTCCTCCACATAACGATCAAAATGCATCTGCGTTTTCTCTGGTAATTAACGAGCATAACATGTCAAGTTCCAATCGTTAATTCCCAGGTTCCTCAAATCTGAAAGCAAACTAGGAGGAGGAAGACAAATTCATATAATACGTAAAAGAATTCCTATCCTCACATATAGCATTTATTTCGCTTCAATTTGTCATACTAGCACATCATCCGCATCATATAGTATGGTTGTCTTGAATCTTATTCTAGAAATCTAAATAAAAATGCAAAAACAGGAGGCTATTGCAGAAGGGCCATTATTTTATTTGCAGAACCTGTGGCTTGCAGCATTCATGTGTGTGAAGACGTCAATGCTTGAACCGCAATCAGTTGAGAAAAACAGTAAAGCACTCAAAGTTTGGACATAGGGGTGACGTGTTGGCTTTGACGTTATTACGCAGTCTTGTTTTCTCTCTCCTTTTCCATTTCTATCATCAACTGTTAACTGCTTTTGTTTGGGGTATGCTGTGGGGTGGTCCTTAATTAGCAGATAGCATACATAGCCAGAAAATAAACCAATTGATTGATGACGGAGACTACGACCTTTTTGGATTTCTACCAGCCATTGCTAGTGCTAGTTGCACTAACAGATAAATTTGCATAGGTTTCAAAATCAGTTGGTCGGTTAAAGTGGCATGTAACGAATGATGTTTGTCTCACTTTACTTGGAACTTAAGAGACTTTCTAAGGTTTCTGTTACGAGTAGAAAAACTAGTACGTATTTAAATTCAATAATGGGGTGTCAATAGCAATGAGCTGGAGCAACAGGCTTCAACTCATCCAGTGAGGATCAAACGACGTCCAGCCAATTAGGAGGAGTATGTGCATTAAGATGACCTGAAGCCCATGAAGGAAATTAGAGAACCAATTGCAAGCATGAGTCATTGTTGCGTTATTTTATTATGTTTTAATTCTGTACTATTCGATTAGAGAACAACTGTTAATTGTAAAATGATTGGCTCTTGATGAGCATAAAACTGGGAAGTTATTGGAATGAGACAGCAGAGAACATTTTCGTTTTCATCTTTTGTTTTTGGAGGTTCTTCCCTATCCTCGAATTCAGGGAGTCATATCTATCAGTTTTACTGCTCAACCAATCGATTGTCGAACGTTTGGTACATACTGATATTATGCTTCCATTCTGTTCAGAGACAATGAACATTGAAAATCAGATGCCAATTTTCATCCATACAAAATACCAATGTTGAGCGCTTATAGTTCCCAGTTCACAAAAACCCTTAAAATGGAGAATCAGAACACCCGTCTCTAGCTTTGATAGACTGCTAAGGTAACTGGGTTAAAGGAGTTCTTGTCGGCATACACTATACATATACGAGTTTAAGTTGCAAATTGAACTTCCTTGGACTCTTCCCCTCTTTATCAACGTGACTTATCCATTTCATGTTTTCATAAGAAATCAGTGGCCTCCCATCTTTGTCATGATTTTAAATCCAACTGCTAAGGGTACTCGATAACTGACAATACGAGTACAGCCAACCTATGAGACAACGTTTCGGCTTTGATTCTGCTTATCACTATTCACTTCTTCAATACCCTGAGGCCCAACCCAATATGTCAATTTGGACAGGTCTTTGAGCATCCCTTTCGTGAAAGTTAGCAGTCTGAGTCTTGGATTGCTATTTGTACCACAAAATATTAGAGGCACAACTCGTTTACTGTGATAGATTTGGATCATACGTTCATTCTGTCAGGACTTTATTTCTCTTGGAATTCCTTTTATTTCTCATTTTTTATTTGTATTTAATTTTTAAAGATCATATATTATATATTGTAATTTGAAACCTTATGTATAAGCAATTTATTTATATCTAATGTTGTCAGCTCTTATTTATTTTAAGGCTTCACATTTCAATCCTCCATTGAACACTAATCAAGCGTGACTTTCGGATGCCAACTTTCTAAATAATGACAATTTTCAAGTTTTTTGATAAAAAAATAATGTTTCATTTTATGTGAGACGCACAAAAAATGTGTGAATGCAATAAAATGATACAATGTAGAAATAAAATAAGTGAAACAGATGGTTTTATTCCTAGAATCATAAGATAATAAATCTTCTATTCCAATTAACCAGTTTCTATTATATTCTATCAAATTTCATCCACACATTTGTATTATGTGGACAAATCAGGATTAAAACATCCTAAAGATGTTCCGCAGGTGATAAAGCGTGACAAGGGGTTTATGTGGAGATATTTCTTAAAAAGTAAGAAGTTATAGAAATTTACAATATTGTCATATAACTTTACATAGTTAAAAGAATATTTTGTTATTTAAAGTTACAAGAAGTACGTAAATTTATTAGAAGCATTTTAAAATAATTTTTACTAAATTTTTGTCAAATTATTTTAACATAATTCATTATTAAAATTAAAATGGACTAGTTATACAAAATTTATAATATACTTAATTATCAATCATTTAATAATTTATGTTAAGACATGTAATAATACAAAGCACATTCTGAATTTTAGAATAATAATACTATTATTAAAAAAAACAATAGGTTCTACTAAAAGTTGATAAACAAAAAGGTGACGATAGTGAGCAAAAGAATAATTTTGCTTTTCACCATTCAAATCGTGGAATATGAATTAAGAAAAAATAGGACCATCTCATTCGATGGATGTTTAATAACTAGAAAGCATCAATAGTTCATTTCTCTTTAGAGAAAAAGGTACGGCCCTGACAAGAAAGCTGAACCTGCCTTTCTTTGTTAAATTCCGAAACCCTAGCAACTGCACATGGTAATCAAAACTATGGTATTGCAGTCAATAATCACAACTCTAGATTCAGTGAAGATTGAAAGAAAGCAATACAGATGTTATATACCACGAATGGAATAGAGTTAAGTTTATCAGCCTTTACAGCTCGGTCCATCATTAGCACACAGAATTCACGAACCAAATTGCAACTATTGATTAAAGTAAAAAAACAAAAAAAGATGACATTTTCTTAGCAAACTATAATACATCATCCAGTACCAAAATAGGTGGTGGGTTGCATCATGGTATCATCCGTAACACCAAGATTGACACCTTCCATGAGAGCCAATCTCATGTCTTCCGACGGTTTCCAATGTCGCTTCCGCTGGTTTATGAACCAGTTGTTGATTTGCTTTTGGTCTAGCCCTGTCATTTCCGACAACTTTGCCTTATCATCTTCCTGCGCCACATTCCTTAGTTAGATGTCCATAACCACTTCTCCGGTCATAGTTCACGATGATCTCCAGCAGGATCTCATTTTTAAAAAGGAACATACATATTCTATTGTATCTATGTGAGTTACACTTGCAATGCACACTCCTCCACTAGTTTCAGCAATAGTAAAATCACGTGTTTTCCAAAGGTTGCTTAAAAATCTAATCAACAAATGTACAAATTAAGATCACATCACTAATCGAGGTAGTTTGCACTGTCATCATTGTGGTTTAAGATTTGAGTTCAGAATTTGACGTCCTTTCACATCTAAATGCAAGTTCATTATAAGATGCTCTTGTCCTCTTCAACTAGCAACAAACAGAAGTATTGCTAATCATGCAAAGCAAAATGGGGATAAAAAGTTAGTACTTAACAAGATAGTGTGGCAATGAAGTCTTAATTTACCGTAGGATAGGGCCATTTATAATGACTGTTCCACCAGTCAAGAAGTGTGGTCCTTGCATCTTTTGGAAGTTTGCCTTTCTTTCGTTTCTTCAGGAACTCTTTTCTCAAGTTACTGAGGTAACCACTGTACTTGCGCAACAGCATTCCCTTGACATCCTGATCGATGCGGTGACTGGAAGAAGATTCTTGACTTTCTGTTCCTTCAACCTCCCCACAACTTAAATCTTCTTCTGAAGTCTCTGCTTCTTCATCTGCATACAATATCAACAACCAATTTAACCTGATTATTGCCAAAGCAAACTAAAACCATATATCAGAAGATCATTTTAAATAACCCTGTCATCTCATAGAGATTGTCCATATCAGAAGAACTTCAAAAAGGTAACATTCGTGTTCAGTGACGTGTTAACAATCATAATTTGATAAACAATAGGAATGAAGTGTTGCTCATATGTCTAACGTAGCAAATTGTCTTCTTTCTCATGAACAAAGCAAACTCGAATAGCACATAAGTAGAAACCTGCAGTCATCCAAACAACTAGAAAGCTGAAGCAACAACCATTCAATTATCATACCAAAACTTGTGAAGATTTCTTTTCAATCCGTCTTCTTCGATAAGTATCATTCACGAGGATGATGCATGACGAGGATAGAAGACTATGAGCCTCCTCATGCAGTTTTTCAAGCATGTTCGAAATCCCTCCTATTAGAAACTTACAATTGCAAAACAAAGGTAATATTTTGCTCTTGTAGCAATCTGTAAACTTCATGTATTGCTCTTAGGTTCTTATCAACTCCATCTTCAGTTTTAGACAAGACTAATTTTGTTAACACGACATATTTCTCATGACATCCTAAACTAAGACACATTTGCAGTATTGTCAATAACACAAATATAAACCATTAGGAAAATAATATCCGGGCATCAAATATATTCCAAGTCCTTCAATGAATCATCAATTTGGTAGTCAAGTTTGGAACAAAAAACAGTATTGGATACCCTCCAAGGCACAACTTGTAATTGATTTCATGTGAAAATGAATGTGAACATTTAGGGCAAGGAAGATAAATAAAGTTGAACTATTCAATTTTGAAACCTAATTAGTTTCTCTAAGGAATATAGAACTTAACCAAAGGAAGGCAAATAATTTGTAGGCAAATTAATACGTTACAACTTTATACCAATAACCAGCTTGATAGAAAATGTGTGTAGGGGAGTAGATCAAATATTGTTAAGTGTTCTATGTTGTAGAAAATTTTAATAAATAAATAATTATCATCCTTTGAAACCACTGCTATCAGAAAGATTTCGATTCACAATAAATGTGATATCACTAAAACTTCTGACGTAACCTACGCCGAAGCTCTAAAATTAGTACCCAAAGGAATCGTACATATATACAATTCTCTAGAATAAACAGATAGTCGTTTTATAGAAGGTAAAAGTTTTATTGGAATAATGACTATGTTTGGCAATCAACGGATTACATTAGCTGTTAACTGATTCTATCAACGGTTAGTTGATAGCGGATGATCTCAACTAATTTGACTAGCAAATAATATCAGCTGTTTATTAAAGATATTTGATAAAATTAATTCTTTAACATTTATTGTTTATGTGTAAAATAACTTATAAGTGCATGACTTTAAAAAAAATTATAATATGAGTATTATATTTTAATATTTCTTTGAATATTTTCATAAGAATTTAAATTTTAGATATTTCATTTTACAAAAAGTAAGTTTATAAATCTATTAAAAATTTTAACATATAATAATAATAATGATGATGATGATGAGTACTTTTTTAATCCTGTCTCAATCTTAAATTAATGATATACTTAACATAGGCACAAAATTAATAATTATTGCAAAAAAAAAGAAAGCTCATCAATAATTACATATACAACTTATAAGATTGGGAAGAGGCAACAAAGAAAAAAAAAGAGTGTTTTTGGTTCATTTTGGTCTTAGAATCCAAGAGAGAAGCAAAGATACTCATTTGAGTTTGCAAAGACTTAAGATTAATAAATTCACAGTGGGTACATACGCTACACGTTGCTCCACTTTGTTGGTGTTTGTAGGTTTTGGAGAGGGCACACTCTATCATTTATAATAAGCTGAAGCAAAACACTACTCCTCCTGCGCTCTTTAAAAATCAATTGATTGGGTTCAATCAGTCAACTCAACCAGCCAACTCAATCAACTAATTACCAAAAACTAGAGACAGCTCGTCGAAAAGGTCAATAAGCTAAATTTATTCAATCAACTATTTTTTTGACTGATCAGTCAACAACCAAACGGAACCAATATATAGCAAATACATCAGACAGTTCTCACAATTTCAAGTTGTGTTCAGAAAAGAAATATTACTTAAGAAGGGATCGGATTTTAATAACATGATTTTGCCAATGAACACATCTACACCCATCAGACCGCTTTGAAGAAAAAGAAAAGATGGTCATAAATACAACAATTATAAGTTAGATGGTAGGTAAGAAACACGGAGGTTATTACTTTGGACCCAATATTTCAACACACTACAAGCAAAAACTATTCTTTTCTACATGCATACAAGTAGGAATTTAAACAGCTTGCACCCACCACAATTCAAAACATTTTAATGCATAGTAGAATCAAAACTAAGAAGTACACTTGAGCAAGTTATATTCAGATGAAAACTTTTACTTGTCTTCTACTTACCAGAAACATAACCACAGCTTGTTGTCAGTGCTCCTTTACAGAGATTACTTAATTGTAATTCTATGTTGCTCAAGAAGGTGGTCGCCTCATTGAACGGCTTGGATATCTCTTCCTTGTATCTATGAAGAACCTCACAGTATGACTCCTAACAAAATTACGGAAGAAACTCATCCTTATTTGATATCATAACAAGATAGAAGATAAAGATATTATATTACTTTTCCTTCTCTTGATTTGGCCCAAGTAAAAGTTGCTTCTTTAATCAACTTTCTTGATTTGCTTGAAACCAAATAGAAACTTTGAATAAAGAACAGGAAACAACATGAAGCACAAATATTATAATAAATACTAATAAATTTTGGAAGTACCATGAACTCGTCCAGTTCCGGGTCTGTTCCTATCGCACTAAGGCAAGAGTTCAGTGGGCAGTTTGCATTGCCTATCTCTTCAAGTAGAGACGCTATTTCTGGCGGTGCACCAACCTTGAGAAACGAAAGAGCAGCACAATATATTAATTTTTTGACTCACCTTTATCAGTAACTCAACTCCTTTTCAACTTTTGATAACAGTATTTTCTTGCTTTTTGAGAACAAATCAATGGAGAATCAGCTTTAAAAAGCAATAGTAAGCAGTTTTGAAGATTGAATACAAACATACAACAAAGCATTAGTTATAACCTTTTGACACTCAATGTGTGCAGATACTAGGTCTGGGTAACGAGGGTGACTTGCGATTTGGGTCTTGATTAGATCACACATATCCGATCCAGTGATCCGATTACAATGATCACCAGCTTCAAATTCAAAGAGACCATCCACCGGACTAGGGAATTCGATACTTGTACAAGCAGCGAAGTTATTAGGAAAGCTTTCAACTCCAACTATATCATTTGAACAAGATATTGTAGGATCAATCCTGTAAAAGTCCTCCATGAAATTTTTGGTGCCCAGAAAATAGAAAAACACCAATCTTGAGAAGAGAATACAACACCAGACCAGTAAGGTCAGTAATCTTCAAAAGACAGGAGTTTCCATAAAGTGGACATCAAGTGATCAGATGAAGCAAGCACATTCTTAATATGGGCACATCTAAATAGGTTTATGGACAAATGAGCAATCTTTAAACTTCTTCAAGCACTAACGAAATCGAACCGCCATTAGAGGCTGTCCAAGTTCAAAACCCCTAAAGAGAGAGAACAGCAACAATAAAAACAGTAGGTAGTTTTATGTATGGCTCGACTTTTCATTTCTTCCAAGGCGGTACATAAAAGGCACATATACGCATATGATATTATGATCAGGAATTACACCGAGAGTAATAAAAAGTGTAAAATAGGAAGTCAGGTTTCAACTTTGGAGTAACCAGAACCAATCCCCGTCATAGAAAAGCCGCATGTTCAAGGGGATATCGTAATAAAAGAACCAGACCCCAAATGAGCTTTCAAGCAGAAAAATGTAAAAGCCCCATTACACAAACTCGAAGTTCAAGAATCTTAGTGAAGCAGAACCCACGGAGAGAGAGGAAGGGAGAGAGGCAAGTACAGATGACTGTGAAGTAACCTTAGCTTCAGGATTCGGAAGCGGAAAGAGACCACACGTTACTTACTTTTCCAAGAAGAACTCAGATAAAAGCATAGAGAGATGGAGAGAGAAGTCTAAGCGAGTGTGACCTCCACAGAGAGGTTAATATCTGAAAAAGGTCCCCTATATACCACCGCATAATAAAGACAGCGAGATGAAAGGTATGGTTTGCACGTTCTTGCACGCTGAGTAACAGTATAATCATATCATGGGCGCGGTGTAGCCCGTATTTATAGAGGATATGTTCCTTTTATGTGGCCAGTTTAACTGTGACATGACATTCTGCCACTTTTCACATTCTCATTGGCTTATACATGCAGACCTTTGTTGGACCCCGTCATAAACCTCAGTAATTTGGTACTGTACAACAACAACATCCTGTTCTTTTACCTCGCTGGCTGCCTCGTTCGTCGACCCACGTTATGATACTATGATTACTCACCACACCTGAACTGAATAGCCAGGTTAAGGTACAGGATAAGGCTATAATCGTTTAGACAAAAGTTTTGTTTTCATTGTCAATCTTCGTTCGGGTTCACCACACCTGAGCTGACCAGCCAGGTTAAGGTACAGACTAAGACTATAATCGTTTAGACAAAAGTTTTGTTTTCATTGTCAATCTTCGTTCGGGTTCATGCTTTTAGGTTTTGGATCAATGACCCACAATAGCACATCTGCATTTGCTTGTTTTAATCGAGTACTTTCTCTCTTTTGTATTGCTTAACGAAAAAAGAAACCCACATGAGAACATGATAACACGTTATCTTCTGTTCACGACCATTTAGTGAGGCAAAAGGTAAGGTTTGATCCTAATATGTGTCATATGTTGCCAGGGTACTTTTGAATTAATAGGAAAAAGAATTCAGATAGATAATGCCTGACTACTGCTAAGTGTATTAGGTTTGATGGCAAATTTAGATAATGCCTGCTGATGGCAAATTAAGTCATTCTTGCACTGATGGCAGGTATCATAATGACTTAGTAAAATGGTTCCTTTCCTGCACCTTTGGAGAACATCTGTTGACATTACCTGTTATTAATTAAAAGCACTTATGTGATTACACGAAGAATAATGGCCTCTCCAATAGTCCTTTTTTGTTTCGGCAAATAAGAGGATATACTATATCGAAATGATTAGCTGTCACTAAATTCTATTAAGTATACGTCTCAGTATAATGTATTTTGTACCGCTTCAACTACAAATAGTACGAAACTAAATATAATAGTACCGATCGTTAGTATCAATCGGTATCGACAATTTCACGTGATACTTGCCAGTATCGGCCAGTATTTGCTATCTAAGGTGAGGGGAAGTTAAGTAATTTTCTTTTTTGCAAATTGGTCTTCCAGAAAAGTACTTAACCTCCCCACCCTGACACTGTCAACTACTCTGTCACTCGATCACTCTCTTCCTCTCAATTCTCCTCTCCGATGACTCTTCACCATCGTCTCTTCCTCATGGTCACAGCTAATTTTGTCTCTCTCCGACGACGACTCTCCACTCTTTTGTGCACTCCACGCCAAAACCAGCCAACCACTGGTCTCCAGCCACTACTTCCAACCATCCACTACCGTGCCCAATGTGTGTAGAGTGTAGTAGAATCTGTAGATCTAAATTTTCAATTTTTCAAACCTAGATCCAAACCCAACCTACCTGAACTGCACCGAATTGACCTGACTTTTAATTGCATTTTCTAATTATTTGGATGTGTTTTTTACTCTAAATAGCAATTGCATAATATTTCGTTGTGTATGTGTGTGTTTTGTGATAGTTGGAATTCTTGGAATTGTTTATGTGAATTAGGAAATTTGGGTTTGAAAGTTGGAATTATTTGTGTAAGTTGTTTCAATTTCAATATAATTTAGGCATTGCTAATTTATGGAAAAAAATAATGCATTGGAAAATTTGGATTTGAAACTTGAAATTGTTTGTGTTAGTTAATTAAATTTCGATGTAATTTAGACATTGTCAATTTATGAAGAAAATTAATGCATTAAAAAATTTCGGGAAGAAACTAAGTACTGTTGATTAAAATTGATGAATGAAATATTGTTAAATCAAAGTTGGGAATCAGGATTTTGGTAACAAAATTAGTTAAGAAAACAAACTAATTATAAGCATTATAAATTGAATTGTATAAGTAAACAAAATAAAACTTCTAGTTGTGAGTTATAGTTGAAGTTGAATATGTTATAGTTGTAAGTGTATGTCTTTAGTTTATGGTTGACTGATGTAATCATAGAAAACAAGTTATATTATATAAGATAGACATGTGTATTGTGTAATTGTGTGTGTTAAATACTTGAATTGTTGATTTTTGACTTATTGGTATTTTGTTAGATAAAATTGAATTTCATATGATGTAATAATATAACATGAGTTATATCATATAAGATGTATATGTGTATTTTGTAATTATGTGTATTGAATGCTTGAATTGTTTGTTTTTGACTTGTTATTAAATTGTGTTGGATGAAATTGAATTAGGTATGATGTAATCATACAAAATGAGTTATATTATATAAGATGTATATGTGTATTGTGTAATTGTTATGTTGAATACTTGCATTGTTAGTTTATGATTTATTGGTAAATCATGTTGGATGAAATTGAATTGAGTATGATATAATCAATTAATCATATAAAATGAGTTATATTATCTAAGATGTATATGTGTATTGTGTAATTTTGTATATTGTTGTTGGTTTTTGATTTATTGGTAATCGTGTTAGATGAAATTGAATCATTTATGATCTAATAATATAAAATGAGTTATATTATATAAGATGTATATGTGTATTGTGTAATTGTGTTAGTTTGGACTTTTAAATTAAACAATAAAAATTTTGTAATAGTAGTTGATAATGAAATTATGTGTTTTTTATTTTAATAGATGTCTTAATTTATTTTTACAGATAAATGGAAGGAAATTTAAGTATAGCTGATAATTCAATACAATAATCCAAGTTGGGCTCATGTTGCATTAGTCTTCGGTATGAATAAATATACTATTTGTTTGTTTTGTAACAAGCATTTGAAAGTTAGAGGAATCACCAGATTAAAGAAGCATTTAGTTGGGGTTAAAGGAAATGTGGAACCTTGTAAAAAAGTGAGTCATGATGTGAAATGACAAATGAAGACTTTGCTTGAAGAGCATCAATGTGAGAAAGATAAAAGGGAGATATTGAATTATGAAATTAGTAGTGGAAGTATGTTTGTCGGTGTTTAGGATGATAGTAGAAATGTTGAAGGTGGTAGTGTTTCGTTCTAGTAAGAAGTAAATGTTGCATTTGGACCTGATGTTAGGAAAAGAAGAAGACAGGTGTCGAATTTCTTTACAACATGAACAACTTTTAGACATTCGTAGTACCCTGCAATCAAGAGAAACGACTCATAATATGGATATGGCAATTGCTAGATAGTGGTATGATTCATGTATAGCATTCACTGCCTCCCAGTGTTATTATTATTAGTCTATGGTGGATGCTATAGCCTCTTACGGTCTGTGATACAAAGCTTCTTCTATTAATAATTATAAAGGTAAACTTTTGAGTAAATCTATTTATGAAATTAAAGGTTATTTGGAAGAAAGAACAACAACTTGAGTTACTTGTGGGTATTCAATCATGTGTAATAGTTGAACAAATAAAAGACATGAGTCTATTATTAAGTTTTTGGTTTATTCTACAAAAGGCTCAATGTTTTTTAAATTTATTTATGCATTTTCCCTTTATAGGAATGTTGATACTTTATTTGGAATATTCGATGAAGTTGTGAATGAAGTACAGCTAAAAAAATATTGGTCAGTTTTACTAACAATGATTCCACTTATAATGTGATTGGAAAAAGATTATGAAGCAAGTATAGTTCTTCTTTTGGGACTCCTTATGTTGCATATATTGCATTAACTTAATGCTATAAAATATAAGGGATGTTACGTATTTGCTTGTTATTGATGAGATTGTGTAGAAAGTAAGAAAGGTGACAAAGTTTATCTACAATCGTGTACGGGTCTTGAATTTAATGATAAAAGATTTCACTAATAATAGGAATTTGTGTCTTCTTGCTATTACAAGATTTACAACAAATTTCTTATCACTTTTATTATTTATTATGATAAAGAAAGAGTTGAGACAGATGTTTATAAGTGAAAAGTGGGTTACATCTCATTATGTTATGTCTAACTCTAGATTGGAGGTTTTCATAATTATACTTGAAGATAATAAATTTTAGTCTTAATGTCAATTTATCATCAAAGTTTGTAAGTCTTTGGTGAGGGTGCTTCGTTTGGCTAATGGTGAGGAAAAGGTAAAAATGAGCTATTTTTATGATGTCATAAAGAGGGCGAAAGAAGCAATCAAGGCTAATGTGAAAAATATGTCTTCTTTGTACACACCTTGGCTTACACTCATTATAAGAAACGTAACTTTACTCTCTGTTTTTTGTAGTTGAGGCATTTTTTAATCTTAATGCCTATTTCAGATTAGGTTTTACAAAGAAAGTTGAAGTTAATAGGAGAATGCTATTAACTATTGCAACAGTTGTTACCCATACGATGATGCAAGATTGCCTAAGCTCACAGATAGAGATTTATAAAGAAGGTTTTGGGGATTTTAGGATGTCAATTGCTATTTGTCAAAGAACAACACTTAATCCATGTTTAATCATCACTTTATTTTGTTTACAATGTTACTTTTGTTGTCTTACGACTTACAGTGTAACATCCTACTACTATAAGGCAAATACCTGAATACCCGAAGGATATTCAAGTATACCCTATGATAATGGTATGTTAGAGCAAAAGCAAATCCAACTAATACATGGCATCATCTAAAGTACTCAAAGATCACTAAACTTTCGAACCATTGATTGTATTCATTCACAATTCTTGCTCTGTTTTCATCATACAACTACTTACAAAACCTCTTATAGGTTCAAACAAAGCTACAAAAATAAATGCTACGGCACTTCTAGTGTCAGCTGACAGACCTCTGAGCCATGACAAAATATAAAGGGGGCTTTTAGTCCTATCTAAAGTACTAGGTCTCCTGTCTCATACCTGAAAAGCCACGTCATAATTTTTAATGAGTTTTGTGAACTCAATGAATGAAAAAAATTAATTATTGGCACAAGAAAATTTGGGTTATATCTGTTGGAGTTATAATACCCCAATGGTATTATGATATTGAAGATTAAAGTGATCCAAGCAAAATTGTATCAATTACTGACTGTGATCCTAGATGGTATTTTGAGTGTGTTTGAAAAGTAAAAAGGAACATTTTGAATATTTGAGGAATATGACACCGATGATAATAATATCATTT
>JAOQMP010000007.1:16880586-16890686 GCA_027563575.1 Erythroxylum pedicellare
AAAAGTACTTAACTAAAAACTCTTTAACATTACCATTTTAAATGATAACAGATCTAGGAGACAAAGATTTCAACCATAATATATCTCTATCCCTCAATGTAAAAAGGAAAATTCTCATTTGAACTGCATCCTCAAAAGCTCCATTTAAAAGTATTATAATCTCTAAAAAGTTAATGATATATGCATTTATAACCTTATATGGTAAGCCATTAAACTGCACAAGTTATTGAACCATATAAATCATGTTGGAATTGATCTCAAGATTATTGACTTATACTCTTGGCCTTATCTAATCTATCAAAATGAAGGATTGATTTAAAAGAATAATTAACTGAATTAAAATTAATTATTTAAAATAGCAAACCAAAACAATAAACAAGATTGAAGCAACTAATTGATAAACAAGACATAAAAGTATAAGCCCCTCAAAATCTTTCTAGTCTTATATTCATCTTGATTTAGTTATTAACCTAGTTTCTTATAGCGATAGATATTTGTAAAGTTAAAGCCATATTCTTTCTCAAGAAATATGATTATTAGAATTTCATGCAACTCTTATTATTCATATCACAATTTATTCATCTATAATTTTATGCAACTCTTATTATTCATATCACAATCTATTCATACATATGATTTCTTAATCCTTATATATGAAATTTGAAATTGAATTTAAATGCTAACAAATTCTATTTCAATGCTAATTTGTAAGAAACATTCGTTTCTTTCATTAAATTAAAGATTCAATATAAATACATGGTTCTAGGATACATCTCATCTAAGTATATCCCAATTTAGTTCACATTAAGGTAAAGAAAACCAATAACAACCAAGAAAGAACATAAAATAAAAGAACTCATTCTCATAGATCGTGAACTCTTAAAGTCTTTACTTGAGCCTTAATGAAAAATCCCTTCTTTTCTTTCCAAAGTTACTTCCTTTTTGTATCAAAATACTCTAATTCATCTCTCTAATTATATGTTATTGTTTTTTTTTTTGCCCCATTGTGCTTGTCTCTCTTTTATATTTGAAACCTTATAATTTCAAAAGCAAGCATAGCTCTAACACAACCTATGATCCTCCCCTACAAAAGACTCTTAATTTATGGGAAAAAATCATCACTGACATAGGTCCTAACATGACTTCAACAAAGTGCCATATTGGTAACCCATGCTCTGAACACTCCTTTTAAAATCATGGTAAAGCTTTTCTAACTTGGCTCCAACTTGTCCAAATTTGTTCCTTCTTTATTATAGAACTAAAATAAGGCCTAGAAATAAAATATAAGTCATATTAAGTACCAAATCCTGTAAAAATCATCTAAATATAAGGAAGATGCTGTTAAACCATATTAAAATATAACATAATTATCACTTATCAATAAGCTAAAGAACTTTATATATAAACTAAAACAAGTCTCACATTAGTGATATATGAACCTTCATAATGTTATAATCACTTATGGTTTTAAAGAAAACATAGTTAATCAACGGATACACCTTAATGTTAATAGAATGCATATTTATTTTTCGTCATATATGTAGATGATATATTACTTATAACTAAAGATTTGTGTTTATTATATGAGAATGATGGTTTTCTCTCTTAAAACTTTAAAATAATGTCAATGAAGTCTCCTATGTCACCAGCATAAAGATTCATAGAAACAAGTTCAACTGAACATTAGGATTATCTTAGAAAGCTTATATTGAAAAGGTTTTGAATAGGATCAAGATGAGAACATATTCAGTATCATTATCACCCATGTCAAAGGATAAATTCAATGTGGTTTTAGTGGTTGAAGAATATGTTTGAAAAAGAACCAGTAAAGGACATATCATATACATAAGTAGTTAGTAGCTTATGTATGCACAAGACCTAATGGGCATATGAAATAGGAATGTTGGCGAGATATCAAAGCAACTTAGGACTTGAGCATTGGATAAATGCTAATAATATGGGACATTTGCAAGGAACTAATGATTATTGGCTTACATAGATGCATTTTGATAACTTGGGGATGATAGGTTATTTCAATTTAGATTTTATGAGATGCAAAGACAATATAAATTATGCATCTTTTTGTTGTTAGAGGTGTAATCTCTTGTTAAATCACTAAGCATATTGTAGTTGTCTCATCTGCTATGGAAGTAGAGTTTAGAGCTTGCCATAAAGCTACATCATATTATGACAAATTTTATTGTCATTGACAGTATTACACGATCGTTGAAGATCTACAATAATAATTTTCTGCAATATTCTTCTCAAAGAATAATGAAAGCAACAAGCATATTGTTATAAAGTATTTTATTATTAGAGATCATGTTAAAGAAAAAGCAATCACCATCGAGCATATTAATTCTAAGGTCATGAAAATTATCCATAAGATTAAAAGTTTATTGACATCTTCAAATTTTGTATGTAATATGAGATTGCTTAGTTGATTATGATTTTAAATTTGATTTCTCACTTTATTAATAAAGATGATAAAGTTTGTACAAATACACTTTATTGTTTCATCTCATTTGGTAAACCTAAATACAATATTCTCTTTCAGAATGTAATGCATCGAAAAAAGCATTTCCTCATTTAGTGCCTGTTTGGATGGGTTTTTGGGAGGTCCATAAGTACTTTTCTCCACTACAAAAGCCATTTTTTAAAAAAGTGAATGTTTTGTTGTAAAATAAAAAAGCACTTCTTTAATAAATATGACTTTTTTGACAGCCAACATACAGCTTTTTAAGAAGCTCAAATTTGAAGCTCCTCAAAAAAGTGCTTTTTAAGGTAGATTTTTCAGATCAATTAATCAGCCTATTTTTTAGTCTCTTTTTTCCTTATATTTTATACATAATTTCCACAATATATACAAACCCATCTTCACATTTATGTTGAGAGTTATATAATATTATTTGGCCTTTTATATATTTTAATATTAGTGTTACTTATGTTATAATCCATATAAACGATTTGGTTAGATATATTTTCATTTATGTTTCATATGGTTTAAAATTATATAATAATTAATATATTGTGATTTGCATATTGTTTAATATATTTTAAATAATATTTATATGCATAAATAAGTTTTATTACAAAATAAAATATAGTTAAAATTAAAAGTGTTTTTATTTTTACGTTACCAAACAGTCTATTGTATGAAGCTCTTTCAAATAAGCTTTTTTAAATGATAGTCAAACAGTCAACTGACTTCTTAGAAAAGTTCTACTTAAAAAAGCTCTACTGATATAAGCTCATCCAAACAGGCACTAAGTCCCTTTAGTTTATGCATTAATTTCATTTTTGGTTAGTTGTGGATATATAATTTATGAGCAAGTTTATGGAAATAACTCTTATGTTTTGATTTGGGAGTTTAATGAACCTTAAACACTTTGAGTGCATAGAGCGAAATCCATGAGAAGGTGTCAGTCTTATTTCATTTGATTTTGATGGAATTGATAAGATGCTATATTTTCATTCTAAAAATTATCCTATGCGTGCTTGTTCTCTTAAACATTATTTTATCTTAAAGCTTTAATGTATATTAACTTGTGGGATATTTCTGGATAACATGAAAGAAGACAAGAGGCTATTATAAGGATAATTGATGTATGCTTGATGACAAACTTAAGTCTTGTGTAGGAGAATTTGTTAAGATGTTATTTGATTATGTTAATTGGACCCATCACTTTTTTATTTAATTTTAGTGCTTAAATGAAAAAATTAATATTTATTTTATTTTAAGAGATGACAATTGAAGATTGCATCAAATTAAAGCATTATTAGTTAAAATCACATATATTGGAAAAAGTGGACAAAATATTGTAGTGAGTGAGGTGAGATCACACTTAATGCCATATTCATCTCAAGAGTTTAAAATCAATTAGGAAACTTATTTCTAGCCTTATTATGTAAGGATTTGAATTTGTTTAGATAAGAATCTTGACAAGATAGGAGGAGGCTAGGTCATGAGTAGGAATAAAGGAGAAAAATACGTCTAACACTTCTACACATCAAAATTAAAAAGAAAGAATTTCTTTACATCATTCGATTTTTTTTCATTGTAGATTTCTCTCTATCTTTCATCTTTTTTTCTTTCTTTCCATTTTTGGCATTGAACTATATTCATGTGTGACTAAATTCGAATACTTTGCTATAAGGGAATTCAAAGTTCTAATTGTAACCTTGTCATGTTTTGTTTTAAACTTAGAGTCTTGTTTTAGTTCAAGCATTTTTTATTTTATGTTCGTGAATAATTGATATTGATTAGTCTGACAAATTAATTTGATATTGATTATTCTATAGTTATCCATCAATTCAGTGATCTGTAATTGTCATGAAAGATTAGTACAAGTAACAAATATATTATTTACAAATTTGCATATTTAACTTATGAGAAACAAGAAGATTAAATTGAATAATTATAACTATCTCAATTATTTAATTTATAATTTGATCTTTTTTACCAAGTTTATTGCTATCATTTAATTGATATGAAATCTTATCATATTCAATTAATTTATGGTCAGTTCTAGTTTGAATATTAGTTTTGAACCAATTAATTTAAAAAATTTTGAAACTTATTATAATATCCTAATTGGTTTCAGGCTAATTGTTCGAATTGTGAAAATTATTATTTTTAAATTAAATGTCAATATCACAATTGAATGCAATTTTCTATTGAATCGGAGTTTAATACTATTGAAATTTTCACGTCAATACTTTTAGTAACCTAAAATAATTTGATTATAGAAATTAACATTACAATAATGAAATAATAATATTTCCTCATTTATTAAAATTAAAGTTCTAATATATGTATACGGGGACTGACTTTATATATTTTCAATTTCTTTAAGGGTTGGAGGGATTCCCGATTAGGTCACCTTTCGGGGCTGAGCGTTAGTTTCCTAAATGGAATGGTGTGTCTGTTGTACTGTGTATTCTCCCCCACCACGAGTTCACAGGGAGAGGAAGAGTATCGGTCGTAAAATATCAATATGTATGGTACTTTGAACGGACAAGAAACTTGTCGAAAGTGAATGCAGACAAGTTGTGAATATTTGTAAGGATAAAACTTTTAGAAAGAGGGTCTCATCTCTTCTGTTCTGATTTGACTATACGCCTCTTTTTGTTTGTGGGGTTGGCATGCCTTTGCTTTTTCTTTCCACCGCCAACAAACAAACCATCCTATAAAAGACACGCCAAAGAAAACAACACTAGAAAAGGTTTTATGAAGCTAAGTTTTTGAAATGGAGAACTTGAATACAGAAAGTGTGCTATTAAAACAGGATACGTATATCAGAGGCTACAGGGATGATCAGGAACCTCCCAAAACAAATAATAGAATAAAATATAGTATTGAACGTGGACTTGGAAGTTCTCATCCTCTACCATTAATCAGGCAACACAATCACATGTATTGTATAGATAATAATTGTAGTTGGAATTCCTTTCTGAGGTACCAAAAAAGGAGCTTCAGGTCAAATCAGAAGCTGCTACACAGCTTGAGCTTTTTTCATCATGTTGAGCTCCCAAGGCCCAAGTCTCAGTCTTTCTGATAGCTAAATAATTTCAACAATGGTTCGGGATATGCATGAAGACTGTAAATTAAGAATTTGGTGTTGCCATTATCATTCAGAACAAGATCTATACTTAAGAAGAATTTGGTATTGCCATTATCATTCAGAACAAGATCTAGACATAAGAAGAATTTGGTATTGCCATTATCATTGAGTACTAGGGTAAATCATGCTTACGTTCCTACCTTTCAACTTCCAGAGGGTTAAATGTAAATCAAGTCTTCCTTCGTCGCTATGATTTATAATTAATCAGATTTCTAATTTTATTCCTATTTTTTATAATTAAATTAAAATTGGCACGCTTTTATTTGAAATTTGTTTGAAAATATATACAAACTATAATGTTTAAGTTAGTATACATTGACATTCTTATAGAAACATAATTTATAGCTCAAAATTATCTTGCTTAGTTATCAAACTGTAGAAGAAAAAAGGATCTACACAGCTTTGTTATAATCAGTGAATAATCGAACTTTTCTTTTGTCATTTCTGTCATCTCATCAGAGAAACAGAATATATACATTACATTTTTCTCTCTGAAGATTTGAGTTCCCTTTAAATGTTTAATATCTTTGTTTTTTACCAGAAAAAATACCACTAGCTACAGTTCAGCAAGCAACGAATGAATTACAGAAGAACTAAGTATCGTGGCATATGCTTCAAAACTGCCCACCAAGAGGGCTGTAAAAAAAGAAGAGGAGCATGTGAATGAACAAACAAAAACGATTCTTGCTGGAGATGTACATGGGAATAGATATGCTCATTAGCAAAAAGTACTAGTTCATAACAGATATGTTATTATTTCAGGAAGTAGCTGTATCGTAGGTTATCGAGGACTTCTGCATACTCAATAGGTGTTGCTTCACTACAGAAAGTGCAATCCCATATCTTGGCCAATTCTGCTCAAAACGAAATAGTCAGCACACTTTTATGCCAGTAATTAAAATTTCAAACAAATAATTTGCACAAAAAAATCAATTTCAGCATATATCTCAGACTAAACCGAATGTAAGCCATCAACTGAATAAATAGCTAAAATCATACTACAAATAGAAAATGGCAGGATAGAAAACGTAACAAACAACAGAGATGTTAAATACTCTACAAATTTAGATTCATAAATAGTGGAAGAAACATACAGGCCTTAGATACTTTCTACAAGCTTTACATCCATAAATTGTCTGAGAAAAGAAACATACCGGCCTTATCTACAGATGAAAGACACATAACAAGCATGTTGAATCTTGGGACTTTGGTTAAACTTTCCAGGTATTTGACTGCCAAATCCATATCGTCACTGCTAAAGATCAGACAGCATAAGCAAAGGGCACAAACAACACCAGCCGACAATCCTATTTAAATAAATGAGTAGGGACTTACATGAAAAAAGTGGCAACACACTTGATGATATCAATTAGTATAGGACTAGTCAATGCATGTTTAAATATGTCTGGCAAAGCACTTGGAGATATAACCTAACAATTCAAGCAAAGGAAAAGCATAGATGCTAAGTGAACTGAAAGAACAAAATTATTTGCAGGAAGTAGCATACAGAGTATCATGCACACATAAAATGTCACCGGGTTTCACTTAATTTTCAAGGCTTTCTTTGTCTAACAACAGGGTCATCAAAAGAAAGAGTTGAATCATAGCCATAAAACAAACCTTCAAGAGGCGAGTTTGCAATAAATGATCACCAGCAAAACCTCGCCAATAAACTTCAAATTCATAAGCTGTATTAGGGGATCTTATGTTTCTTGCAGCTTCAGCCATGGCACGAGAAGCTGCTCGAGATGCAAGCTCTTGCACTGAGGCCTTCAGCTCTTGCCTTCCATTTCTGTGATTTCTCTACGAAAAAAGAATTAAATAATAAATAATAGCTATAAGGAATACAAATAGAATGAGAAGACAATATGAAAATTCACCAGATCAACAATTAAGAACAACCCATCAAGTCAAATACCCTCTCAAAAAGCACTAAAGAAACTAGAAGTTAGATCGATATGTCTAAAAGCATGTTTCTAACAGAAGGATCCCGTGCCACACCTGGATACCTTCCACATGGGAACTACTAGTCTCTGCATCAGAATTGACTTCAGCATCAGTTGTACTGCCAGCCATTGGACTTCTGTTTCCTATTTCTTGAACAGAGGTAAATTTCTTGATAGGGACCTCTTGACCATTCTCCTGCCAACATAATTCAAATAAACTCTAACGCTCATTGCAGCCAAAAAGTGCAGCTTATGCACTATATTTGCCAATATTTTGCAATGCTCCTAATTCAACTGTTAGGTTGAGAGAGAAAGTGACGGGGGAAGTTACCAGAATCTTCCAAACTATAAATACACTAATTGAAATAAAAAGGCAGGCAACCTGTTATTGTAGTTACCTTGATGTTATCTTTTTTGCCTGTAGCTGCAGCAGTACTCTTTAGGTTGCTGGAGATGGAACGAACCTGTTCTCTGTTGTCTTTAGCCTCCAATTTAACTCCCTTGGGTGCTCCCTGTAGAGACCTTAGTGCTCCAGATGCCTTTTGGACAACCTCCTGAAAGAATTAACGGTGATGACTAAAAAGCTTATCAATCTATCCACAACAATAACAAGGTGCAAATACTATACTTGCCTTCTGATATAATGATTTGACTTCAGCATGCAGTTTTTTGATTTCCTGGTTATTAGGTTCCAACCTCAAAGCAAATTCAGAATCTGCAGTCAGCTATATTTGTTAACTATGACAGATCAATCTTAAAGGAATTATGAAGTTGATTCACTTTGCAGAACATAAACCAAGGTAAACTGCAAAAATATACCCTCAACGCTTTCTTTGAATTTTCCCAATTCCTTTCTAGCTGTCGCTCTGCGGGAATATGCTTTTATGTAGCGATCATCAAAATTTAAGGCCTCTGTACAGTCATCCTCAGCTTCTTTAAATCTAATTAGCAATTTGTTAGAAAATTACAAGACTCATTGTTAGACAAATATCCATAACCCTCTCAGGCCATCAATTATACAAAAAGGAGGAAATCGCTAAACATGGGGATCTACTTGAAGCAATGAGAAAAACATGAAATCTGCACCTATATTCTGTGGTATGATATGACATGGAAAATTCACCTTCTAATTTTAAGATAGGCCATTGCCCTATTTGCATAGGCTAAGGCTGTAGGTGTCAATGCTATGCTTCTAGAATAGCACTCAATAGCTTCCTTAAATTTCTTCTGCTTAAAAAACTCATTACCCTGAAAATTTTTCACGTTTGAAATCATCAATCATGAATAGTAGTCAAAGGATCAGAATTCTTGAATTGGCTCTCACAGGACAAGATAAACCCCACCAGTTCTTTCTCTGAAGCAGCATCGACAGTAGTCTCCTCTGAAACAGAACCTCTTCCTACATTATTGATAGTATCAAAGTTTCTATATAAGTCAAAATGTCTTGAACCAATTGTTGAAGAATCCACAGTTGGCTTTCTTCCTCTTGATCTTTCATCTTGGTCAACCTTCTGTTAAGAAAATATGAAGCATTACCCGCCAATGAACTAATTATGGCAATGCAAACACTACGCCATACTTGTGTTAACCATACATCAAGATATGCAATGACTTGATGTCTGAAGTGAGAATGCTAATGCACCTCAGGACAGCTTCCTATGCTATTTAACTTGATAAACTCTTATAAAAAATTCTAAAACCACTAGAATACAGCTAGCTTTATTCATCTACTTAGGAAAAGGGTTCGAGGTTTATGAAATGGGGAAAGTGGATTACCTTCTCAGACGATTGCGGCTTCATCTTTTTGTCCTTGTCTTTAAGGGAAAGCTCCCAATCCTGCAAATCATTCAAAAATCCCTGGAAATCCTGGAAAAGAAGCAAGGAAGAACAACCAATACCAAAATAAATAAGCGTATATCATTCCTCGTCAGTGAAAAATCGATTCTTTGACATGCAAATATGACTAGTTCATGTAAGAACCAAATACACTTAAATTAAGATCATAAACAAGAAGAAAGAGAAACAAATTTCTAAGTAAAAATAGTCAAGACATTAGCTTTCCGTTTGAAAGATTGTTTTCTCACAAATCAAACACAATTTAGGAAAAAAAAAAAAGAAACAGAAGAAGAAGAACCAACCAGAGTCTGGTCGCGGCCATGCTTGCTCGTAACTCTAGCCATAACTAGACGCCAATGGTGCAAGACTGCTTGCTTAGGGCTTGAGAGGCCAGGGGGGTGATTGGTGCAAGAAGAATTAGACGTCTCTGGAAGACAAAGCCGGAGTGAGGGACTTTACAGTTGAAGTGTCTGGAACAGAGCTCTGCTTTTCGACTTTTTTTTTTCTTTTCTATATTATGCTTTAAAATATTGATATTTTTATAATTCCTTTTAAAATAAGGTTTAAATTACTGGATTTTGGATTAGATTCTAATTAATAAATATTTTTAATTTTGTACGGTGTATACAAACTTTTTATGTTTTTTAATTTTTGTTTATGCTTTTAATTTCATTCAAACAAAAACAAAATTCTT